>OZ023161.1:4960352-5082852 GCA_963678695.2 Diplodus puntazzo
AGTAAGCTACAGTTACTCTGTGTAAGCTGAGTCCAAGTTGTCTCTGAGAGAGTCTCTAGAGTGTGAAAAGTTGCACATTGCCTCCGCCTGCAATAAAACGGTGGTCAATTCATGATACTTTCTCATCTCCTAATTTTTATACTTAATAATACAATGTCAATGTTGTGTAAGAAGAATCATTAATTAAATATATGAAAGTTACACAAGACAACAATATAGAAGAATTTATGGATTTGACGCTGTGATCGGTGATCGGCAATATCAGGATTGGCAGATACTGCTTTCGGTGATCGGTGATCAGTAATCGGCCCCAAAAATCCTGATCGGTGCATCTCTATTTAAAACTTTTCTATTTTAGCCTACTTCCCTATTTCTCAACAATGTTTGGTTTATGTCTTCTTACTTGTTTTTAAATGTATTTTAAATGAAATTTTTAATGTCTTTTAATCTTATTTCTATGCTCCTGTAAAGCACTTTGAGTTGCCTTGTGTCTGAATTTTGCTGTTCAAATAAACTTGCCTTGCCTAAAAAACTGTCTATCTCTAACCTACAGACCTGCTGTATATTGATTTCCAGATTTATTTTGAACTGCAACCAGGGGGAGCCCACACATTTAGAGATACAGTGCCACCATTTATTTATCCTTTAATTGTGAAGGGGGACCTCCTGATTTATTATTTCCTTCTTTTCTTTCACCAATTAAGATTTTCACTTAAAGCGAAACTCTGGCCAAAAAGCAACCTAGGTTTTTTTTGTGAATGTTACCGCGTCAAACCTTTGTGTAAAAGCATAATTACGATGAAAGAGGCACCTTTAAGATTTGCCGTAGTTTCGTTTTCAGGCAAACTAATTTCAATGGAGTGCAGAGGCACTCTTATACTAGCATCAAAATCGCTATATTTAAAACACTAAGAAGGCTCGACACAACATGAAACTTTGCTCGTAGTATCACCAGGGTCTCTACACATGAACACAAGAATTGAGAACATTGTTTGTGTACACAGAGTAGTGCCCGAACGATTTATCAGCGGGCCGATATTAGGCGTTTTCCAAACTATCGGTATCGGCATTTATAATGGATGATAAATGAATATTTGAAAAATGAAACAAAAACGGACGAAACACCCTCCAACCATGTTATGAAAGTTGGTGTCCACCCTAGGGCACTCTACAACAGGTCGAGTCTATGCCACCTGATTGACGTACAGGACAGCCAGTCTTAGATCTCTTCTTGTGGGGTCACGCGTCACGGGTCACCATGCATGCGCAAACGCGCTAGCTACCATCGCTATTCCGAAGAAGGGGGAATGTTGAGAGGCACTGTCGAACTGTTCATAAAAAGTACTACACTGACTTCCCTCCGAAAAGCGAGCTGAGAAGGACAAAAGTGAGGGAACTAAAATCACAGTTAATCGGACAGCAGTCATTTTTCACACAGCAAGCAAAGGCAGAAACCGACACTCTGTGGGCTGTCCGTTATTGCTCCATTGGTCCTCCCTCCACCACAACCTCAGGGTTATTCACCGCCTGACTCCTTTGTCGCTGGATGGCCGTTGCTGGCGGGGTCTTCAGGTGTTCAGCGCAGGAGCTTCTGGACCTCTGCTGTCACTTCACCCCAGGCTCCATCGCTGGGATAGGATCTCTTGGTCTCCTGTGTCGCCCGCTGTGTGCACGGGGCCTCCAGACGCAAGTTTGTTTATACAGCCAGTGCTATTCCCTCATTGTGGACGGACAGGTGCTCCATTTATTCTTTGTTTTGTTTGTTTCACTTTGTTAAGTGCTAAGATGATAAACGAGGCCTTCATTGAGGCAGCTGACTCCTTGTTTCGGGATTTTAAAAACAAACCAGAAATATTATCATCAATCAAAGCTCTTCAGCTATCAACAAGTGCAGTTACACAGCTGTGACGTAATGGCCGAGGATTTGACACAGCAGCTTCGGAGAGACATTGCAGACTGCGAGTGTTTCTCACTGCAGTTAGACGAGAGTCTACAGACACCAGCGATACAGCCCAGCTGTGCATTTTTATTTGGATGGTGTTTACAGATATGACTGAAGAAGAGAAGCTATTAACATTACTGCCCATGAAAGAACGCACACAGGGTTTTCAGTCATTCAAAAACTTCATCAAGAAATCCTAGCTCCCAGTGTGTAAACTGTGAGCAGTATTGATGGCTGTTTGCTACCTATGTGCATTACTGCTGACAATTTTTATGTGCAATACCAAGGGTTACATTACTCTCTCAATATCAGTTATGCATTGTGTTATATAAAGTATACAGTATATACAGTGCATGCATAAATAAATAGATGTTTAGTATTTGTTATGTAGGTAGATCATTTTGACCTGGTCATTTTGAAAGTAGCTCGCAAGCTAAAACAGTGTGTGCCCCCCTGCTCTACAACGTCCCTGTTGGCAACACTCGTGTTTAGAACGCCACAAACCCTATAATAAATTTGGATGTTCCTCTGTTCTGTTGTGACAATAAAACAAACAAGTTTATTTTAAAACTGCATTATCATATTATTTCACTGAGAACTACAAATAACTAATGTTACGGAAATCACCTTATCTGTCCTCCATGTTACGTTGCATTCTGAGATTGATACTTCTTGGCTGCCATGATGGCGGCTAGCAGAACAAGCAGCTGCTAAGGTGAGTTGTTCAAAAACTTTCTTTTCAGTAAACTCTGTGTACACAAACAATGTTCTCAATGTTCGTGTTCATGTGTAGAGACCCTGGTGATACTATGAGCAAAGTTTCATGTTGTGTCGAGCCTTCTTAGTGTTTTAAAAATAGCGATTTTGATGCTATCATAAAAGTGCCCATAGCACTGCCATTGAAAATGAGTTTGACTCGAAAACGAAAATACGGTAAATCTTAAAAGTGCCTCTTTCGTCGTAATTATGCTTTTACACGAAGGTTTGACTTATATACATTCACAAAAAAAGCCTCGGTTGCATTTTGGCGATTTCGCTTTAAATTCAGAGTTATCTGTACTTTAAAAAAAACACTATGTGAGTCTATAATTTGTTTCTTATTACATAGCATCAAATCACAAAGTGCTGTGTGTGTGTGTGTGTGTGTGTGTGTGTGTGTGTGTGTGTGTGTGTGTGTGTGTGTGTGTGTGTGTGTGTGTGTGTGTGGGTATGTGTGATGTGCTGTATCTCCCAAAATTTGCCTACCTCCATCATTTCCCTCAACAAGCAGCTGTTTGAACTCCTGCAGCTGAATCTTCAGGCTCTCCAGAGGATCATCATTAGTGTCCAAACACACTGCACTACCTGAAAACACAACAGAGTGTAAATTAAAGCCATCTGTCTGTTAGTTACCGTTACAATTGAACAACATCACATCTATCTGCTGTCAACATGCTGTCCCACTCTGCGGTACTATAGATGAGACAGTCACTCACAAATACCATCTTGTGTGTATAACATAAACGTTCTAAACTACTATGCGGCCGATATATATCAGATGTGCTCGGTTTCAAAATTGTATTGTATCAAATGTATTAGAGTCAAATAAATCTGTGATTGTTAATCACTGAGAAATTAGTGTTACAGAGAATACCCACAGTCCTGCTGCTTCTGTTTCTGGCAGGACTCCACATAAGATGAATACTGCGCAGCAGGGATCTTATCTGCTCTGAATACAGACAAACAACAGTCAGAACAGTGAAAAACACATAATAATTACAAAATACCATTATTGGTCAAGTTTAACGTCAACAGTCAGAGGGTTATTTTTATCCGGCCCACAAACACAAACAAATTATAATAAGCAAAGATGCTACCTTTAAATTTGTTGAAAGAATATATTTTTGGAGACAATAAATACAGGAAGGGAAAAAATTATATAAACTGATATCTTAAAAGTTGGTACACAGAGAAGAGATAACAATTAATACTGAACTAGAAGAGCTATAATGCATATTCACTAACTTCTGGTAATAACTCACTTTTTCAGAACTTCTATGAAACTCATCCGAGTATCAGATTTCACAGGCAGCTGTGAGTGAATGAAAGGTAAACTTGATTTAACGTTATGATGTGAAGATTTAAATAAATATCAAAATAACTTAAACATCAGAGAATCTGTCGATCAAACAAAGAAGGTGCTCACCACTCTCGGTGTCAGCAGAGCAGGGAGAAATCGTGTCAGGAAATATGGCCTCCGGAAAATACTGTGAGGATACAGGCATTAATGACCTTTAATTTCGTACATGAATCCACATTTTTTAAAAGGACCCTCATATACTCTGACGTAGCTGATAATATGACTGATTACCTGGCCTCCATGACTGTGGCAGAGATTCTTCCTGTGCTTGCAAACAGAGACACTGCCTTCTCCACATCCTGGACAGCCTGGCACTGGGGCTGCACATGCAAACATGATACTGTTATACTGTTTAGATATATATAAAAAAAAAACATATCTGAAGTTTGGCAGTACACACAATAATTCTGGACCTTCACAGCAAAACAAGATTGCACCATTCTCCTTAACAACTAAAATAGATGGGGACTCGAATAAAAACGGCCATTGCCATTAGGGAATACCGTTTTAATGGTGGGGTATGCTTGATCTGCAACAATGGTTAGGTTGGTGGTGCATGTCAAAGTAAAATCCACATGAATGGCCGGACCAAATGTTTCCCAGCAGAACATTGCCAAAAGCATTACATTGCCTCTACCAGCTTGTCTTCTTCACATGGTGCATCCTGGTGCCATCTCTTCCCAAAGAAGTAATCATGTGGATCATGTGCATGGCCAGGTGCATGTGCACAAGACCTGATTCATCAGACCAGACCACCTTCTACCATTGCTCTCTTGTCCAGTTCTGATGCTCAATTGGCCATCGTGGCCACTTTTGGAGGGAGACAGGAGTCAGCATGGGCCCTTTGGCCGGTCTGCCACAATGTAGGCCCATACGCAGCAGGCTGTGATGCACTGTGTGTGCCAACATCTTTCTATCAGAACCAGCATTAATTCACAGCAATTTCTCTCCCGGTTGGACTGGACAACATGGGCTAGCCTTCGCTCCAACATCAATTTGCTTTGGGTGTCTGTGACTTACTAAGGTACTAAATTCTGCGGATAAAATGTTCACCTGCTGGATGGGATTATATCCCACCCACTGACAGGTGGCATCATAATGAGATAATCAATGCTAAGACTATAAATTGTTTCGGCATTGCAACCAAAACTTGGGAATAGTTTAGAATAACAACTGAAAAATGTCATCTTAACAATAAAATTGTCAATTAAAAGTTTTACTGCACAAAATAATCCCATCTGCATGTGGGGTGGTTGGCAATTGATAAATATAATTCAATAGCCCCTTTCCACTGGTAAAAAAATCCCACTTAAACCCGCTAAGATCGGGCTTTTGTGTGCAATTGGAATGTGTAATTTCTGCATTTACGGGTCCACTGACTCTGGAATAGACACAGGTTTTTATCACCTCGACTCAGCTTGGCTTTGATCAAAACTTAAGACCCGGGTGATGAAGTTCAGTGGTGCCGTGTAATTGAAGAAGGAATTTGGTATGCGGTCTATTGAAGGAAGTTTTATCACTGGACACAGTGTTGGAGTTATAGCCACATTCATACCTATGAAAGCTGCTCAGTGGTGTTTTGAAGCCAAAAAAGCTCTGAAAATACCTGAATCGCCAACCGAACCCAGCTTACTTTTAGTTGACTGACTTGAATGAGGATAAAATAATTGAATCGTGCAGCTCTTCTTCTTGACTTTCAAATGTTATTGGCTTGAAGGGCTTAAATCATAACAATAAAACAAGTCATTTTGCAGGGGTTGTGATGCTCAAAAGAATTTATCAACCGTTTTAAAGGCACTTTTTTCACAATGGGTCTATTGCTGTTTTCTCTTCTGTAACTACTGTTTTAGGTGTATTCTAGGGGTGGTTAATCAGCCCAATTTCCCGATTCAATTCAATTCCGATTATTGAAGTCTCGATTCGATTACAAATCGATTTTTGATTATTAACGATTATCGATTCGATTTTTGATTATTAACGATTATTGATCTTCCATTTAACATCAGTCAGCTGCTGAATTATTTTACTTCTCTTTTGAGTAACTCCTCACAGCACCTTCAATATTGTATAGTGTAACTGTAATATCCAAATGATTATTTTTGACTTTGTTTAAATGTAGTCTTTCACTGTTAAAAGAAAGTTGCCAAACTCAGCAGCCATGTTAGAAGCATTGTTGGTGACGAGAACCAGGTCGTGTTTCTCTATTCCCCACTCGTCCGCCATTGCTTTAAGAAACTCACACATATTTGCGCTTGTGTGGCTATCATCCACAGCTCTCGTCTGAAGTATGTAGGACATTAGCTTCCATTAACTGCTGACATAATGAGCTGTAACGGTCATGTATGAGACTGTAGCTGTGGATGTCCAGGCATCGCAGCTTATCGCTACCCTGTGAGCAGAGCTGAGGGACTCTTGCATGGAAAGCTTTGTCTCCTTGTAAAGATTTGGAATCAATTTAAGTGCGAAATTGCTCCGGGATGGAATAACATATCTTGGCTCCAGACTGTAGACCATGTAGCGGAAACCAGTAAGAGGAGGACTCCAGTTTGCATTACAATTAAATAAATAAATAAATAAATTTAAAAATCGATCTTTGGAAATTTAATAATCGATTCATAATCGTCAATATTATAATCCTGATTAATCAATTATCGATTTTTTTCACCACCCCTAATGCATTCGTGACGTGAAACATTAGTGACATTTAGCAAAACACCTCAGATAAAAATCACGGATGGTTATTACAGGTTCAATAATTATTTCACTAGGTCCTGAGATTTATATTTTGAAATCTAGGTTCAAGCATGAGGAATTAATTCTATTATTATCTTGCCTGTTTTCTAAGCCCAAATAATTAAACAGCCTTATCAAAATAAGGGTGATTTATGTTATCATCTCTCACCATGTCAGCAATTCAAAAGGGGTCATTCACAAACAAACCACTGGGTGCCACTGTTACCTGCACTGATGTGATGCCTGTACCAGACACATGCTCATATAATCCCATGTCCTCCACTGACTCCTGCAAACAAACACACACACACACACACACACACACGAACAAACAAACAAAAAAAAACACACACACACATACACTGTCTATTGAAATGATAACAAAATCATCATGTCGTGTTACTGATTAGATGTTTTTTAAGAAAAATGTAAAATAAAGCTACAATAAAGTGATCATGTATTGATGACGTTGAGCTTTTACCCATACTCTTACCTTGAGGTCAGCCAGTCTGGTCTTGGCCAGAGAGACGTACTCCATCAGGAGGCTGCGGTGTTTCAGGGGTACAAATGGAGGGTGCAGGATGTGAACCTACCAGGTAAAAATTACAATAAAAAGTCACAGCTGGTTTCCAGTGCTTTTTTACACTGTAACTGTATCTTTTTAGCCCCTTCGTGCAAGTTTAAGTTTAAGTAAAACTACAGAAGTATTAGCAACTAAAAATACTTAAAGTATCAAAGTAAGTACTCATAACACACACAGTAAAAAATCTGGTGGTTGGTGAAATTATCAATGGGAGAGAAAAGAGGAAAAAACTCCTGATACACAAGTCTGAATTAATTTATTCTTTTTGTGAAATATTGAATAATTTGATCTCTTTGAACCACACACATTACTTATTGTTAGTTACATGAAACCACCTAAGAAGTTTGGACGGATAAGTAGAAAATGTTTTATAAGGGGTCATAAGCCAACAAAAGTTGGAAACATATAGTTTTATAAGCCTATGATATTTTTGACTAACAAATCTTGATCTGAAAAGTGGGAGTAAAGGCAACTATAGCTGTCAGATAAATGCAGTGCAGTAACAAAAGTGTGCCCACTGAAATGTGATGCCGCATGAAATGGAAATAGTCAAGAAAAAGTTAGTTCAAGTAGTTATGGTATGTTACACAGCGTGCACCACATATGTATTTTTCCACTTATCTCTCTTTTAACATGTCTTCTTCTGAAACCTGTTGTACCTAATTGGCCCTTGGGCATAATCAAAAGTCTATTGACATCAATCAACAATAACTTTTTAATAATAATTTTACTAATGTCTGAGACATTGTCACCTTGAGGTACTGTGGCGGTTCAAAGGGCACAAGGTCGGAGAGGAACTTCAGCAGGAACACCAGAGATTTCTTACTAGCTGCATGGTAGCCACTGCCTCCACCGAAAGACATCTGAGAGGGCAGAAACGAAGAATGTTACTTGTAAAAATGATTAACTTAAATCTGCAGAGAGAATAATTAAGCTCAATGGATCTATATTTGAGACAAGGACAAACTGACAAAACTGTTGAACTGAACAACCCAACAGCAGTTTGGAAACTGTTGCATCATTGCATAACTGTTGAGTTTATCAACAAGCCCATCAACCCACCTTTATTTAACAATATTGAACAGTGCAGGCAAAAAAAAGAGAAAGGATTTTGTAGTAAACACATACCAAAACAACTGCTGGTTAAGGTATTAAGAAAATGTTAAGGTGCTCAATTGAAAGTGAAGTGTGGCACATTCTAACTTCATCAGCAGTTTTCTTTAGATCATGCTTCAGCCTCAGACCTTTAAGATCAAGACAAACTGAAATAAAGGAACCAGATGTTATATAGGTCACACCCTAGTAACACATGTGAGAGTGATCAGACTATCATCATCCATCACTAGGGTGGGAACAAACAATCAAGAGGCCTACAGTGACTAAAGCCCCATTCAGACTGCCCTTTCAATGTGGAAATCATGCACCGATACTCCACTGTGTGAAAGTTACAGATGTGGAGAGGGGGGACAGTTTCGCTCTGACTCTGATCTGCGTCTGGAGGTAGTATCAGAGCTGCATCAGGGGTGGGGTGGCATCTGTGTGAATGGATAAGCCGGCAGTGCGGATCAGGGGTGTGTCAGTCTGATGGTGTTCACAGTCTGACAACTAAATAGATCCTTCATCAAATAAAAAGAGAAATGTCCCACAATTCAACCCACAATGCAATGTTACAGGACCAAACAACAGTAATGTGGTAACTGGTAGTCTCTTCGGCAACTAATATGAGGGAAAAATATACTGCATCCATACATGGAAAAGTGTCTGTCATCCTGCCTGTCCTAGTGACTCTTTGTCTCATTCCTGCCCTCAGACTTCAGGATACTTTCCCCCAGAAAACAGCATCCCTCCTCTCGAGTGAGAGTCAGACAGGGTCCTTGATTTACTGATGGTGTTTATGTAATTATGTAATTTGGAGCAAAAAAATATCTTTGTCATTTTCCAGGATGCATGGTGGGTCAAGGATCTCAATCATGACACATTTTAACTGCATCCATATGATTATAAACAGTCTGTCGCTACATGATTAGATTAACAGGTGGACACAGGGAAACACGTTGGAAAAAAAAACACGGATGTCAACGTCATGATGTGCCATGCCTCTTTCGATTCAACAGCACTGGCTTAAAGCAAAACTCTCGCCAAAAAGCAACCGAGGCTTTATTTGGGATTGAATATGAGTCAAACCTTCGTGTAAAAGCATAATTGCGACGAAAGAGGCACTTTTAAGATTTATCGTAGTTTCGGTTTTGGGCACGTTAATTTTGAACGGGAGTGCTAGGGGCATGATACGCTAGCATCAAAATCGCTATTTTTAGAACAGTAAGAAGGCTCGACACAACATGAAACTTTGCTCGTAGCATCACCAGGGTCTCTACACATGAACACGAGCGATTTGAGAACATTGTTTGTGTACACAGAGTTTATGAAAAAGAAGGTCTTTGAACTACTCACGTTAACTGCTGCATCTCCTGCGCGTTGCCGTCATGGCAGGCAAAAAGTGTCGATCCCTGAGTGCGACCTGACAGGCAGGAGAGTAATGGTGAACCGCTCCTCAAGCGTGCCTGTCAGGTTGCACTCAGGGATCGACACTTTTTGCCTGCCATGATGGCAACGCGCAGATGCAGCAGCTAACGTGAGTAGTTCAAAAACCTTCTTTTTCATACACAATGCTCGTGTTCATGAGTAGAGACCCTGGTGATGCTACGAGCAAAGTTTCATGTTGTGTCGAGCCTTCTTACTGTTCTAAAAATAGCGATTTTGATGCTAGCGTATCATGCCCTAGAACTCCCATTCAAAATTAACGTGTCCAAAACCGAAACTACGGTAAATCATAAAAGTGCCTCTTTCGTCGCAATTATGCTTTTACACGAAGGTTTGACTCATATTCAATGCCAAATAAAGCCTTGGTTGCTTTTTGGCGAGAGTTTCACTTCAATGCCACTCCAGTGTGTCATTTTATACAGCCTGCCGGTGCTGCTTGGTTCAAGCAGCACCGACGGCTGCTTGGTTCAAGCAGCACCGACAGGCTGTATAAAATGACACAGTAGAGGCAAAGGCGATGTAAAGCGAGCCTTCGTTGTGGCGATAATGCGGGGTCTCTGTGACAGCCAATCAAACTATTCTTATAGTAAATGTTTTAAACTACGTGTAAGGATTCAAACTCCACAATACTTTGGGTTAAATACCTTCCAAAATGCTACATATTTAATCAACATTAAATTCTAATAGATTTAAGACAAAAGCTAAATGTCAGGTCTAAATGAGAACTATAAAACACCTTTAACCAAATAGCCAATAAATGGTACTTGATATCAGCAACACTAACCCAAACAAATTAATAAACTATGAGCTGGTGTTGAAAAGTCGACATAAAAACCTTGAACCACTCGCTGTAGGAGGGGAAGATGCTGGCTCCCTCTAGCGCTCCCTGTCGAGCCAAAAGGAAGGCAGTTATCATGTTCTCCAGGTCATAGCCTTCAAATGCAGAGGTCAGCAGTCGGGACAGCAGCTCTAAATGAGGAAGAGAAACACAATAGACATGACAAGCTTATTAAAATGAAACTCTTGCCAAAAAGCAACCAAGGCTTTATTTGTGAATGAATATGAGTCACTAAATAATCGTGTTTTCACTAAAATCCAGCAAAATGATTAACCAGAGTCCTGCACGGGTCTTATTTTGCAAACCCGCACCCGCCCGTACCCGCCATACTTAAAACCGCATCCGACCCGTTTTCTGACAGTAGCACAAATTACATTCCGCACCCGAGCCGACCCGCTATAAATTGATACCGACGCCCGACCCGCACCCGAAGGAAAATTAGACGGAGGCAATTTTTAAAAATGAAAGTAAGCCAGCGTGGAGAATGGGAGTCCTGGGAGGGCGCAAGCACGCATGAATGAGCTCATATGAAATATAAATTCTTATCATTTTGAAATGCAGGCAGATTTTTGTAGATGTGATGCGAATGCATATATCTACATATATATATATATATATATATATATATATATATATATATATATATATATAATATATATATATATATATATATATATATATATATGTATATATATGTATATATATATATATATATATATATATATATATATATGTATATATATGTATATATGTATATATATATATATATATATATATATATATACATTATTCGCATCACATCTACAAAAATCTGCCTGCCTATATATATATATATATATATTTTTTTTTTTTTTTTTTTGCACCTGACGCCTTGAAAATGGTGACCCGCACTCTCCAGCCGTCCGACCCGATCCGATCCGCACCCGTGTCCGACACAGTACATTATTTGTCACCCGTTTCATCCAAATTGTGCGGGTCACCCGTCGGGTACCCGAACCCGTGCACGACTCTGTGATTAACATTTAAATTGTGTTTTTTCAGATAGGGGCTTAACAGCCAGGCTTGAAGAGCGGTCCACCATTACTCTCCTGCCTGTAAGGTCACATTCAGGGATCGACACTTTTTGTCTGCAATGACAGCTATGCACCGAAGATCCAGCTCCTACTGTGAGTAGTTCAAAAACCTTCTTTTCAGTAAACTCTGCGTACACAAACAATGTTCTCAATGCTCGTGTTCATGAGTAGAGACCCTGGTGATACTACGAGCAAAGTTTCATGTTGTGTCGAGCCTTCTTAGTGCTTTAAAAATAGAGATTTTGATGCTAGCATAAGAGTGCCTCTGCACTCCATTGAAAATTAGCTTGCCCAAAAACGAAATTACGGTAAATCTTAAAAGTGCCTCTTTCGTCGTAATTATGCATTTACACGAAGGTTTGACTCATGTTCATTCACAAATAAAGTCTTGGTTGCTTTTTGGCGAGAGTTTCACTTTAACACTGGAGTCAATACGACTGCAAGTCCTTCTTACACTATGTATGTATCCCTTTGTGTAAATACAAGTTTAATATATTAGTTGAGTGGTTCAGAAAATCAAGCTTTAATTAAAAATGCTAACTGCAAAATACATTAATGCCTTATATAAAAAGTCCTTGTATCATGTGTTAGTTAACAGGTAATACGGCCCTTATAAGTCCTGATGTGAATTGTTAAAAAACATAGCAACACAAACACAATCATGGTTAAGAGTACAGAGCACTTCATTTTAAAATATTTCATATGAGTTTCTATAATTGTTTAAAATAGCATTACACATTTAACTTTAACTTTTAGGTATAACTTTAAACTTGTAACCTTTAATCTCATAATATTTGTATTTATGATGCTATTATTAACACTTACTGTCTTATCTACAATTTATAACGTTAATAAGAATCTTATAAAGGCATCATTACCTATAAATTAATGCTTATTCCAATGACCTTACCCTCAATGTAACTATCTGAAAAAACACAATTGAAATGTTTATCATTTTGCTGGATTTTAGTAAAAACACAATTATTTCGTGTTATAGTATGAAAGTGGATGATGCATTTTATCATTTTTTTCTTACATCAAAAAAGGTCAACTATTTCCTCCGCACAGAATAAAGGCACTTGGTAGGTTTAATCCCATTTATCAGTAAAAGTCAGTTTACATTAGTTAGTTTACCTGTCAGGCTGGGCTGGGCACAGGGGTTGTAAACCAGCACAGTAGAGAGGAAGCACAGGACGAGTTTCCAGTTAACTTCTTGGGTTTCCAATACCTGTTGCAGGTGACACAGCAGCTGCTCCACACTGAAGATCACCGCCAGCTTTTACACAAGCACAGCAACAAGACAGATGAGTTACAGCTCGTGATATGGCTATATATCATCTTAGATTTTAGATATTGACATATCATAAGTCATTAGTGTCGTCTTATCCTAGTTTTACTTCAGTTGCTCTACAGTAATGATGCAATTTCTATATCGAGGTAATTGGTCATAAATATTGTAATATTTGATTTCTTTGCTCGGTCCCCGCATTTACAAATGTTTAAAAATATCAAGATATACATTGTGTATCATGATATAGCCTAAAAGGATTGCTATATTATCGCCTAGCCCAATAATATAAAAAAAATAGCATAACATAACAAAGAAATCCACAGTCAGCCACTCACAGAGACACTAGCAGTCAGAAGTCCACGGATGAGCAGAGAATATGAATTCATTGTGGCAAACTTCCTTATATGTGAAGGCTTTTAAATGGGCTACAAACATTTACCTTACGGAAAAGGCAGGTGACCAATCGGCCGGCTTTTGCAAAGGTCCACTCGTTCTGCTGAGTGATGGCATCTGATACTGAGGATGTATGACTTCATGTTACACTTCAACTTTGCAGAAATCATCTTTGTAACCATTATGAAAGCAGCATGTGCTGTACATCAGGATACTCATTTCAAAGTCTTCCCAAGCCTGAACACGCTGCCCAGTTAATAAGCACTGTTAACAGTTTTAAAAATCAGCTTAAGACAAATTCAGACAGCTATTTAGTGTAGTAAATGTTCCACGCTACATTTTCTCTTTTTGAACTACTTTTATGCATTTTCCTTTTTATTTGTTCTTTTCAATATTTATGAATCTAATCTGTTTGTACTGTTTTTCTATGTTTTGTTTTTAAAACCTTATTTAAGAGCAGTTTGAGCTGCATTTTATGTTTGAAAGGTGCCATATAAATGTTGTTGCTATTCTAAAAAAAAATGTCAATAACTTGTCTTTACCTGTTAGTCGAGGCTTATAAGTAAGAGTATGTGTGAGGGAGTGTGTGACGAAACTCCGCAGGGCATCTTCTGATGCTGAACTTCCACACAATGAAGCATCAAACATCTCAATCCTGTATGAAACACAGGGCAGAGGAGTAAGACATTCTGTGGCCATAGATAAAATACAACATTTAGAATATAACCATGTATAAAGCCTTAATTATATTTATTTATTTATTTTTTCTTCAGTTTTTCATATATGACCCTGAAGCTAAGAAGTGCTGTGCACAGAGTTATACTGTGAGCGGCTGTTTTCTTAAAATACCTCCATGTTTAAATGAACAGCTTTCTGCTGCAGACAGAGTAAAGGGGCAGTGAGTCAATGTGTGAAGCATACACAGCGAACAGAGAGAGCCAGTCACTGTTACTGTTCCACTTATTTAAGCAGTGTGATCACAGATGCCAGGTGCTCTGCTTCAGCATTTCAGAACCAGACAAGCACCAGGAATGTTCACACTCCAGTGTCAGAGTTTACTCTGAACAAGGTAGAACAGAAAAATCATGCAGTCAGCTGCTGTCCTGCTGAATTAGTGTTCCAAAAAATATGGTTAAGCTGCTAGATAACAAATCTGCACAGAAAATCTTGTGAGGTGCATCTTTTGAAGTTTATCAGCTACAGTAACAGATTAAGCTAAATGGGTGTAAGCTGCTAAGGATGCTCATAAGTGTACGTGGTACCAGAGCACCCTAGGTTGAAGGTCAATGATCGATTTTGTAATCGTATCATCTGATCTTCGACTGTGTGTTTTGGACACTCAGGTGAAGAGAGGGGCAGAGCTGTCAACTGATCACCATCTGGTGGTGAGTTGGGTCCGGTGGCAGGGGAAATCCCTGGACAGACCGGGTAAGCCCAAACGAGTAGTGCAGGTAAGGTGGGAACATCTGGGGGAGGCCCCTGTCCGAGAAGCCTTCAACTTCCACCTCCGAAGGAGCTTCTCTAGCATCCCTGTGGAGGCTGGGGATATCGAACCTGAATGGACGATGTTCAAAGCTTCCATTGTTGAAGCTGCAGCTGTGTCCTGTGGCCATAGGGTCTTAGTAGTGGGGCGGCTTAACAGCATAATTCCAAAGAATTGTGCACTTTGTGATAAAAGCGTGAAATTTGGTACACTTATAGCTAAAGACAGTCCAAAAAAAATGTGATATTGGGCCATCTCAAATTTTCAATATGGCGGCCGTGGCAGCCATTTTTCAAAATGGCGGCCATTGACTGCCATTTCCATGTGAATTTTATTTTGTGTGTTGATTATAATATGATATTGATCATATAGTTATCTACATTTATTTACCTCTTTGGAGTTTGCACATGAATGATACAAATACATTTCGAGATGGCCACCATGACTGTTTTGAAAATCATTACTGCTTGCATGGATTCCTGTGATATGAATGATAATGGGGTCACACATTTTTATGATTAGGAATTCAGGTGGCAACTTTAGTATTTAGCCTATTTGGAGGCTCACAATGCAAGATAGGCCTAACTGACAACAGTAACTGTCCAGGGTTTCCCCCAGTGTATTATAAGCCTGGCGGCCCGCCAGGCTAAAATTTCCCACCGCCAGGCTAAGCATCGTTTATTTATTTAAATAAAAAAACGCGAACACATGGCAGGTCTGAGGTCAGGTGTCTTTTCATCACCTGACGCCCACAAACAACTGCTACTGTCACTACACGCTAACCAGGCTACTTTTGATTGAACATAACGGGATGTCACACAGAAAAAGCCAAAAATGCTGGACTTTTTCTTCTGAAGACGGACGAACAAAGGCGGAGACGTTGAACCCGCTGGTTCACCTGTTGACCAGGTGTGCAGCGGCGCGACGTTTGCTGGGCCACGGGTCGATAAGGCAGCTAGCATGGATGTAGCATTGATGTTAGCTCCTCCGCTGCAGTGACAGAGCAGCCTTCTCTGTGCCGCGATGGGAAACATAGAACCAGCTGATTTATTCCAAATTAGTTTGTACAGCGTGTAACAGTAACTGGCCAATTATGGTAAGTTTTAGGTTGCTTGTTTTGCAATACGTGAAAATATGAAAAATAATAAGTGCGCTAATTTCACAGTGGTTTAGTAGTAAAACGCCGCTATTAAATTCAGCGTTAGATAAGCTCTGACGGTAGCTGTTTCAATAAGTCATTTTCTTCTTCTTCTTCTTAGGGGTTTTGTGGCAGACGGCATGCAAAAGTTGCATTGCTGTCATCTATGGGACTAGCACCTTAGTGCACTATATCCTGCTATATAGACTGGTGTCTTTTAAGAATTTCAAAAAACAGCATTTTCCCCTCCTGCTTGACCCTACTTCTAAAATACTTTTCAGATTTCATTTTCTTGCAATTCTCTGAGTAGATCTTGTCATAGTTTACACAAGATATCAAAGCATGTTGTGCTGTCTCAGGTTCCTGACATGATCACAAGCCATAGAGCTTTTATTGAAGCTCCTTCCACTACTCATAGGCAAGTATGGAACCACCCTAAACTCTACTATGTCATGAATCTGTTACCTACTGCCATCAGTCAGTTGCTGGCCTGTGTCAGGCCCCTGTCACAATAAAAAACATGCTTCGCCGCTGGTGGGCCGCCCTTCCAACCTACCACCGGGCTAAGCAAGTTTTCTGGGGGAAACCCTGCTGTCCAAACATGGGGTCAATCATGGAAGACTCTCAGCAATCCCCTTCACAGTAACAGAGAGCTGTGCAGTCTGAGGTAGCTTTTTTGCACTTACACTGCTTGACACAACCCTTCTTAGATTTGCAGGAGATAAGTTCATAGCTGGACTGGCCTGCATCAGACATCAGGCATGTCCAAAATGGTTCATAATGACCCTTTGACCAGCCCTATCTACAAGGAGAAGGAAGCTCTGGTGTTGATACCAGCTACTGACCCCATACATGGCCTCCTTGATAGACTGCCCTCTTAACATGCTCCTTTAGGGCAGCCTTTGTTGTAGGGATTGACTGCAAAATGTGCCTCTTTGCTAATAACTTCCTCCTATCCATCCATCCATCCATCCATCCATCCATCCATCCATCCATTTTCGTCCACTTGTCCGGGGCCGGGTCACAGGGGCAGCTGCCTGAGCAGGGACACCCAGACTTCCTTCTCCCCGGAGACTTCCTCCAGCTTTTCCGGGAGGATCCCAAGGCGTTCCCAGGCCAGCTGAGTGACGTAGTCACACCAGCGTGTCCTGGGTTTTCCTCGGGGTCTCCTCCCGGCGGGACATGCTAGGAACACCTCCCGAGGGAGTTGTCCCGGGGGCATCCGAAACAGATGCCCAAGCCACCTCAGCTGGCTCCTCTCGATGTGGAGGAGCAGCGGCTCTACTCCGAGCTGCTCCCGGGTGACAGAGCTCCTCACCCTATCTCTAAGGGAGCGTCCTGCCACCCTGCGGAGGAAACACATTTCAGCCGCTTGTATCCGGGATCTTATTCTTTCGGTCATGACCCAAAGTTCATGGCCATAGGTGAGGGTAGGAACGTAGACTGACCGGTAAATCGAGAGCTTTGCCTTTCGGCTCAGCTCTCTCTTCACCACAACGGACCGATACAACGACCGCATTACTGAGGCTGCTGCACCGATCCGCCTGTCAATCTCACGTTCAATCCTTCCCTCACTCGTGACCAAGACCCCAAGATACTTAAACTCCTCTACTTGAGGCCGTAACTCTCCCCAAACCCGGAGGGAGCAAGGCACCTTTTCCGGTCGAGAACCATGGCCACGGACTTGGGAGACCCTACCAGGGGCATTAAGCCCCGGACAACATAGCTCCTAGGATCATTCAGGTGCTCAAACCCCTCCATCACAATAAGGTGTTTAAGGCCTAGCTTAGTCTATGTCTGTGGATGTGCTGGGTTGATCATAGAGCTGAATTAGCCAGCTACTCATAAGTGTCTCACTATAAAAAGTCAGTGTGGCAACAAGCACTACATAAAAAAACTATTGTTATTCTAAGTATTGCTATCCCTACATTAGCCATAATGAAAATTAGAGTTGTTCCGATTCCGATACCAGTTTCAGAAATGCCTCTGATACTGTCGAAAATGCTGGCATCGGTATCGGCGAGTACTGGAGTCCAGGCACCGATCTGATACCACGTAATTCATTAGAAATAGGAATCTATTTACCAGCTATGAGTGTTGGCATCCACCAGAGGGCACTCTGCAACAGGTCGAGTCTATGCCACCTGACTGACGTACAGGACGGCCAGTCTGAGATCTCTTCTTGTACGTGTCACACATCACGGGTTGGAGCTCACAGGTGTTAGGACCCACAGATGAAGTCATTCATCGTGGATTTTCAAAATGGACTCTGAACTGAACTCAGTGTCCCAGAATTCCCCTTTCTTCACACCTAGGTGCATAATTCAGGTTTGCACTTCTATTGGTCAGGGTGACAGACCCCCTGCTGATCAGGTAGTCAAAACTCCAGCGCCTATATTGTTCTTTCTCTCTGACTCAACGCCCTCTACTCCTTCAACTTTGGATCTTCAAGGGCTTCTCTCCACCTCCCCCCACGGGGCTGCCTGCCTTCAAGATCCCTTCTTCTGGGCCCAACAAGCTGTGGAGAGCTACAAGCTGCATTGGCAGCAGGCCCAAAGAACTTCTCCTCACTGCAGCGACACAAGGTCCTGCCAATCTGAGGATCTGAGGAACACCAAGCAGGTTAGCACCGATCTGCTATCCTTGCAAAGGAAAGGAGCGACCAGTTTCCTCCTCTGCCGCCTTTCATCAAACCTTGCACAGCAAGAGCAGCTTTGTTCAACATTGGAGCCCCAACCTTCTCCTGCAACCACCAGCACCTTCTCTTCAAAGACTGGTAACGTTGAACAGGGCTTAGATAGCACAGCATAGCATGGCTAAGCACAGGACTAAACTCTGATTGATGTAATGCAATGTGTTCAATATATGCGTTCATTCACTGTTGGTGTTATTGTGACCTTAAGTCAAGTTATTGGTAGTTTGTTTCCCTAGACGGCTAATTCAACATTAGTCGAATCATGCTTCACACAGGCTCAGAGTCCCTGCATGCAACTAACCATCTTCTATAACATGGCATCGCGTCACATACCCACACACACACACACAGGGACACACACATGTTGCTTGAGCCTAGAGCATATCACACCCACATGTGACATCATTGACCGCCATTGTTTCTTTGCTCCTCCAGGCACACACATACACACACACACACACACACACACACACACACTTGTATATAGTACATGTTAGTTAGATTGTGTGTTTCCATCTATGTGTTAAATAAAAGACCTTGAACCTTCTTGCTGTCTATTTAATATTGTAGAAGAGTGAATGTTGCCAACCTCTACACTGTCAAGAACTCCAAAATCCTTCAACCATTACTAACTGTTATGGTAAATTTGGTTGTAGTTATTAAGATAATTATTAACCAGAGTTATAAACAGTTCAGTACATTTTTATGAGACTGATTTAGTTAAATTACTATCTTTTCCCTTCTTCAAGGGTGGTGCCCCGAGGTGATCTAATGCAAATTGGATCATATTATTTATCATAATTAATAATTATTCCAAATAATCATTAATTATTATTGATAGCCAAATTTAACCTAAATCCCCCTTTTATTGTTGTTAATCACTCCTTAACTGGGCCTCATGTAATGTGAGGCCCAATATAAATGGTACCCCATGTGAGGCAGTGTACTGTTGGCAATCATTCATAAATGTGCAATATAATTTCAGCATAATTTGAACAGTGCTAAAATTTAAGATTCACATCTTGAACCATTTAGCCAAAAGTCTTCACATTTAACCCCACTAGTCTACTACAGGAGTAGATGTTGATTTGTACTTACAAACAATTGCAGTGTGATAAGAATTGATTTATCAATCAAATTATAACCCATTCGATTAACCAAATGTTTTAGGTTATTAACTGACGCTTTGAGCCATTTGCTAATGCCGCTATCGATTCAAGTTGAAAGTGCTCTGTAGAAATTCTGAGAATTTCAGTTCAGCATTTGAATATCCCGTATTTAATGCATTGTAGCCAAGCTGTTGATGACAATTTAAGTGTTCCTCCTGTTAATCACAGCATGCCACTGGCCATGTGATACAATGAAGTTTATATCTGGCTGTTACTGGCTGGCTCTTGCATTTTAGCCTGAGTAAGAAGTTGAACCATAGAGAGAACCACAGCGTGCTACCAGCCCTGTGAAACAGAAGTTTTATACTTTTGCTGTTTCTACCACGTATATTTAGCCGGAGTCAACTTCAAGAGACAATCGTCTGATTTGTCCTGCATTAGTTAGTGCATGTTTAAGGTTTGGTAAACAAAGTTACACTGTAAACCTGTTACACTGTACACTGTTTACCTTTACTGGCCACAATCTGTATGCCCAGAGCCACTAGATTGTGCCACAGCCACCCCTCCTCCACAGGAAACTACACCCTATGGTGTAGGCCAGCACACAATTTGGTTAGGCTAGCATACTCCCTCCAAGCTACACTACAGAGTGTTTGCCAAAGCAACACAATAGCCAACCAAACTGATCGTTGTTTAGACAACTTGCTTAACAATGGAGAGCCCCTCTGTAGAGCGATTTATTTCTTCCCTGGCACAGAGTGTAAAACCTGGCTGCCCTGAAGTCATTAGCAGGTTAAATCTCATTGAGTGCAATGAAGAGATAGAGTCCCTACTTAAGGACAGTTGTGATGCGCAGACAGCATCCACAGGCCAGTTGTTAAGATGTTTGCTTCTGATCTTCCACAGACAAAACAGCCTTGCTGTTCAGAGCAAAACAACCCTAGAACAGGAGTTAGAACTCCTTAGAGCGCATAATTCTAGTCTCCTAAATGAAGTTCAGATGGCAAATAAGAAAGCCATGCGCTATTTAGATGACCTGCACTCAGCAGAGTTAGATCTTTGTTCACACGAGGAGTTGTTAAGACTTAGGTCAGGATGTCTCTCCCCACCACAGTCGTTCAGCCAGTGTGATTCGGGTTACTCCAATTCACACTCCTCCCTTGATGGAAGGTTAATTCCCTCTCCACTTGGAAGATGTGAACAATTCTCAACTGACCCTAAGTCCTTGGGAATTAAGTCCGTTCCCCAACCTCCACTGAGAGACAGAGATAACAGTAACATGGCTTCCCATATTCCTGAAAAAGGTCACAGGTAGTTTATCCCCCAGAAGATATTCTACCAACTGCTCCCAGTCTCTGATGCAGGACACCTTCATCAGAGCCCCTCCCTCTGAAAGGGGGGCCAGATCACTCCAGGAGTGCCCCACCTCCTTTCTGCACCTCCTTGAGCGTGATAACAGCTGGCCTGCCCCTGCCTCTCAGCTAGACAGAACTGCAGCATGTGATGTTAATGTCCATAGAAACGCTAGCTTAGAGGGCCCCCGCTTTAAAGAGCTTGAGTCTATGGCTAGGGACATTGAACATTTTGAGCCAGACAACTGTAATCACCATGTTGAGAATTACCTTAGTTCACTTGACCATTGTCTAGCTGACTTGCACCGCGCAACCCAGAGGGAGAAAGTTAAACTTGTGGAGAAGACTAGCTCCAAAGCTGTACGCAAATTTATAGAAACACAACCTCCTAATGTCAGAGATGACTACAAGGAGCTTTGTCAAGCATTGAAAGAAGAATTCTCTTCTGCTGATAAAGCCACAGGAATAGTTGCAGCCATCCAAGTGAAACATTCCCGTCGCGAGCATCCCAGAGATTATTACATACGTTTTAGGCACGCTTACTTTCAGAGCAGGAATGCACCAGGCTTAGAAGAGAACCCTATCTTCAAGTCTTTGATTGTGAAGAACCTTCACCCATGTGTACGCCTCCACGTTGAAATGAGCACCCGTCAAGAGAACCTCTCACTGAAGGAGATAAGGAAGATGACACAGTTGGCTTGGGAAACTATTGTCAATTTCAAATCCAGTGGTAAGACATCTGAGCCTGCCTTCTCAAACACAACAGCGTCTCAAAAATCTCCTGCCTCAAAACGTCACCCTCCCAACAGACCAAAGGGGGGAGACAAAAGGATGCATAGGGACACCGAGCCTAACCGCCATGTCCACCAACTGCGTCATAATAGGCATGCAGACAAAAGGAGTTGTAGAAGGCCATATGCAGAAATCCTGGCCCAGAACTATGACCAGCCAGCATACTGCTCAGAAGATGAGCACAGCTTCCCTGACCACAGTTCAGTGCACAGTTTCTTAGATAGTGACGGTGCCTCAGAAATCCTTTCTGCGCCCAGCTACTCAGAGCGTTACAGCCCTGACCCACAGTTTAAGCAAAACTTAAACTCCAAGAACAACAAATTTAGCTTCTGGTAACTGACGACTTGATCCATCCCTGTACTGACTGCTAACGATAAGTAACTTACTTTCTTATAGTTAAAATAGGAAACCATGGATTTGTTAGCAACAGCAGCAAGCTCAAGTCTTCTGAATTTAGTAATAGCCAAAAACCATGCTATCGAGATTAAATATTTGATTGGACAGAAACCACTGTCCAACTTCGTAAATACACTTCGACTTGCTCATTTGTTGTATTTAGTTTTATTTTAGTTTTTTTTGTGTGAATTAAAGTCCGTGTAAAGCGGCAAAAAATTTGTGTTATGAGTTTGTCACACCATAGAAACATGTATCATTGACCACTGAGCCAAATTTGAAAGATTAAAAAAAATTGCTTAGAATATAAAACTAGGTCTCAAAATCCTGGAAAAACAAGCACTTCTCTCTGCTGTGAAACGCTGGGGGCGTGTCAGTTAGAGGCGCTGGAACCACGCCCATGCGCGCGGGGGTGAAGCCGGCGCTGCGGCTCCTAAAGAGGTGACGGTACACGTCATGTTAATGACGTCAGTGTTTCCCCAGGTGTTTTTTTGTTCTAAACCCGCTGACAGTTTATAATCATATGGATGCTGTTATAATGTGTAGTGATTGAGATCCTGACCCATAATCCCCATCAGTAAACAGGACGCTGTCTGACACTGTCACTCGCGTGGATGGAGGCTGTTTTCTGGGGGATAGTTCCCTGAAGTCTCGGTCAGGAGGGCTGATGGTTGCGGGTGATTTATTTTCATCACAAACACTCGGTGAGTTAAAGTCTTTGTCGGTGACAAACGCTGTTTTCTGAGCAGAAATGTGATGAGGAGTCGGGAGGACAGGCGGAGGACGGACAGGAGGACGGGCGCTTCTCCACATACAGCTGTGGTATTTGTTTTCCTCATATAAGTTGCTAAAGACAGTTACAGTTACTACGTTACTTTTGTTCGGTCCTGTAACTTTGCTTTGTGGGACATTTCTCTGTATTTAGTTGAGTGAAGGACCTGTGCAGTTATCAGACTTTCAGATCGACACGCCCTCGCTCCGCGCCTCCGGATTATCCGTTCACACTGGGATGGCTCACCAATAATGCGGCCCTGATACTACTGCCACATACCGCCGGTGGCACCCGCCATCAGCAGAATGGAGAGGGTCGGCTGCGGTGGCCACATTATGCCGGTGGCACCCGCCGTCAGCGGGACGGAGAGGGTCGGCTGCGGCGGCCACATTATGCCGGTGGGACCCGCTATCAGTGGGACGGAGAGGGTCAGCAGCGGCCACATAAGGCCGGTGGCACTTGCTGTCGGCGGGAGGAGAGGATGCAAGCCGGGACGGAGAGGATCGGTTCGGCTCCAGTGACCAGCCTAAACGGACTCTGCAGAAATCCAGACTTTACCTGGTGACAGTTGCTGAAACGATCAGGGGTAAAGTGGACACTGCAGAGACGGGTGTAGGTGGTGATGTTTAACTCCCCACAGTAACATTAGCTCCTCTTGACAAAATCGATCCACTGCTTCCTTATGTTGTCATCCGAAAGAAACTTAAATAAGCTAACAGCGCCGTCACCCTGCACACTGTGGCATCCAGGAAAGATGTAGAGCGATGTGGAGGAGACATGACTGGTTAGCTGACTGGTTGGCTGGTTAGCTAGCTGCAAACTATTGTAAGCAATGCTATCCAAGACTGGAGAGCGAGTGGGAGAACCGCTGAAGCTGATGCGCTGCACGTATTTATACCACTTCTGCAGCAGGGCGGGGTTTATGCAAATCATGGCCACGCTACGTAACGCGGCCATGATTTCTGACTCGTCCAGTAAATCTTGAACACAGAAATGTTGAAAAACAGTTTGTGAGCCTAGCTCCAAAATTAAATTCTAAATGGTCGAATGGCTTTTACATGTTTTAAGTAAACACATTTATGACCTGTTTAATGTGTTTAGAAGAAAATGGCTGATTTTGCTTTACACGGACTTTAACTGTTGTAAACCTGAGCTTAAGACACACTTGTATATAGTACATTTTAGTTAGATTGTGTGTTTCCATATTTGTGTTAAATAAAAGACCTTGAACCTTCTTGCTGTCTATTTAATATTGTGTGTGAATGTTAAGTGAATGTTGCCAACCTCTACACTGTCAAGAACTCCAAAATCCTTCAACCATTACTAACTGTTATGGTAAATTTGGTTGTAGCTATTAAGATAATTATTAACCAGAGTTATAAACAGTTCAGTACATTTTTATGAGACTGATTTAGTAAAATTGCTATCTTTTCCCTTCTTCAAGGGTGGTGCCCCGAGGTGATCATTAATTATTATTGATAGCCGAATTTAACCTAAATCCGCCTTTGATTGTTGTTAAACACTCCTCGTGTAATGTGAGGCCCAACACAGGTCATCATACATGCGCAAACACGCTAGTTATTCAAAACACAAGCGAGCTAAGTGTTGTGTATAAAGGGGACACTGGACGAGAAGTTTATGCACGCAACTCTGTTTACTTTTAATCAAAACGAAACTTAACTATTTCAGACAAAAACAGCTGCATACTGAACATGCAGCGAGGCATTACCAAACGAACACAGATTAATTCCACGGACATTTGGAGCTCCGATGTGTGCCCCATGTCTTTGCTAGGTTTAACGTATCACTGGGTGATTTCTAAGTAATTGAAATGCCTTTTTTATTTTACAATATTGTGGCTGCACTTTAATTTAAAAAATAAAATTCTTCTTAGATTTATTTAGTTAAGTTGCTGTTGCACTACTGTTTTATACTGTTCTTTTTAAAATGAAATTAAAAATAAAGGGCTTCTATTTTCTGTATTCAATCAGTGTGAGAAAGGGTTTAACCTGAGCCAGGCCTCACCACAATGATAATCATATCACAGTCATGCAGACATAGTATGATGGGTTTTTTTTTCATATCACACTGGTATCGGTACTCGTTATCGGGCGATACCCACAGCACAAGTATCAAAATCGGTATCGGAAGGAAAAAATGGTATCGGAACATCTCTAATGAAAATCCCCCATATCAAATCAATAGGTAAAACATTTAAATGGCAAAAATTCAAAAAGTTCATATGGATTGCTATGAAACTCCCAAACCCAGCCCATAGATCAGTGTGTGTATGTCATGGTCCACTCTCATGATACATTTACTCATTATCTTGGGGATTTATTTCAGTATTTCGTGATAATTACATAAATAACTACTTATCACAGGAAAACAGAGGAACTAATATGTTTGGCCCATGGCTGTTTAGGGCTTCCGTATATTTTGGCACAGCAATGCTGATCTAATAAACATAAATTTAATTTAATTTAAACTGTAACAACAAAGCTTGTTTTCTTGAGATAATGAAATAAATGAATGTTATCACAAGAAAAGAAGGATCGCTGTTATCTTGAGATAACATGATAAGGAACTATGGACCAGACGATACTGCTGTAAGTATTATTTTCTTATTAAAATGAGTGTTAGAGTCTAACAGTAATCACTATTATAGAATGTTTTGTCAGTAACTCATGTCTCTCCTCACCCTGCTCATGCAGTAAAGACAAAATACATTTTCTAGTATCCCTAGCCATTTCACTCAATCAGGACAGAAAACTCCATAAATAGACGGTTCTGTCTGCTTGTGAGCACATACAGAGTATTATCCTCCTGTTCTGGTTCCTGCACCAACAATGTTGACAGCTTATTATGCTAAACAGGCCAGGCAATGAAAAAAGCTTGAAGAAAAGAGAGAGGTGAGATGTAGGTTCAATGTGAGGGGTAAGAAATCAAAGGCAGGCATACGATTTATCACAGTGAGTTACAGACAGTGATGCCAGTAACGCATATCACTGTCTGTAAACTGACCACTTTTTCCAGTAACGAGTAATCTAATGCGTTAATATTTCCAAATCAGTAATCAGATTAAAGTTACTTATTCAAGTCACTGTGTGTTACTATTATTTTAGTCATTTTCCTCACTAAAATATATATATTTTTGCTTTCTTCTTGCGTCTCCGGGAGTGATCTCACGTACGCGACAAATCGCGTTTTTCAGCACGAGGACAACTCACGTGTTACACCACGCAGCGACACAAACACAAACAATGGAGGGAGGAGAAAAATGCGCGTTTTGTAGCTGGAATACAGTCATTATTTTGAGTTCATGTCAGCTAAAGATGAGAATATTAAGGTTCGTTGTACACTCTGTGCTGGCGACAAAGTACTATCAAGCTTCAAAAACACTACGTCAAATTTGAAGTTGCAGCACAGTTAAGTTAACAGAGCAAGTCCCACCTGGTTGGTGTTAAGCAGAGAGCTGCGAGCAAAGCCACGGCCTCAACGTCTGCAAGCAACAAAAGCTGGACTTCGGTGCAAAACAAGTAAGCGGGGGAGAGTTGAAGAAGTTGGTCGCGCATAATAAACACATTTCCACTACTATCAATGCCGTGCTGCCTCACAGAACATCTTTTTCTTCCTACCTGGAGAAGGACAGAAATCTGAAGGCGACGCTAAATGTTTATTGGGGGGGGGGGTCGTTACCTGCTGAATGTAACTAATAAAGTAACTTGCAATCTAACTTAGTTACTTTTAAAAAAGTAATCAGTACAGTAGTAGTAGTATCAGAGTAACTAAGTTACTTTTTAAAGGAGTAGTCAGTAATCAGTGGTGGGATTACTTTTTAAAGGTAACTGTGGCAACACTGGTTACAGATACAATAAATGTCTCCTTAAAAAATATATAAATATATTCACCAATAATAGTGGTATACTGCAGCTAGTTTGGAAGTGAAGCATCACAACATGTACTGTAAATTCAGGCGCTGGTAAACCTGACTGAGTTGATGGTTATTGCTGTTCACCTGTTGATCAGAAGTAGAGCTGCACAATATATCGTTTGCGCATCGCCATCGCGATGTATGTGTGTGCAATAGTCACATCGCAGAGCCTGCGATGTAGGACGCAAATGAATTGATCTAATTTCAAAGGAACCTGACACACACTGTGCATGCAGACTCTGCATGCGCAGCGATCCACCAATCACATTAGTTCTTAATCAGTGTGCCGAAGCGGACCAGTCCCTGTACATGGAGTGAGTCGCTGGCAACAACATTGAAAAATGAGCAAGGAACAAGAGAACATCGGGAAAACGAAGACTTGGTGCCAAAAAGAAAAAAGCAACGTCAGTTATCTGGAATTATTTGGGCTGCAAGAAGGATGATATTGACACAACTAATTTGCATTCACGCCGGTACCACACAGCAGAGTCCTGCATGGGTCTTTGCAAACCCGCCCGTATCCGCCATACTTAAAACTGCATCCGACCCATTTTCTGACAGTAGCACAAATTACATTCCGCACCCGAGCCGACATGCTATAACTTGATACCGACGCCTGACCCGCACCTGAAGGACAGACGCAAGTTTTAAAAATGAAAGTAAGCTAACATGGTGAATGGGAGTTCTGGGAGGGCGCAAGCACGCATGAATGAGCTCATATGATTATCATTTTGAAATGCAGGTATATTTTTGTAGATGTGTCGCTAATAATCTCCAGGCGTCCAAAACAAAAAACAGATTTCAGTCGTTAAATAACTTGATTATCACTCATTGTTAGTTACTTAATCTAATTATGAAGCTAGAATGTTCCATTTTAAGATGGAGAGCTCAAAAGGTTCAACGTTTTGTTTATTGTCATTCAATTCATGAATGATAGAAGGAAACATGTACTCAGGTCCCAGCACAATAAAAGCAAACAATGAAAGATAACAATGAGAATCTCTCTAAAACACAGACAGAAGCCATACTCATAACATTGACAATAAGAGGTGAGATCAGTGCAGGTTAATTGTCCACAAGATAGCAGCAGTGCAGCATAATATAAAGTAAATATAAATAATAAATTACAAAAATAAATAAATCGCAATATATATCGCAGGGTTCAAAAAAATCGCAATGCAAGTTTTTTCCAATATCATGCAGCCCTAATTAGAAGTTTAAATGAATATTTGCCATTTTAGTGCTACAGAACTCAGTAAGAATTGAGCCAGATCACACATTTTTTTATGAAATGGGTTCAACCAGGTTTTTTTCTTCTTCTTTTTTTTTAAATCCTAGCTAGTCCTTTGACCTAGTTACTTTTAAGTTTATGTTTTACCTGAGCCAAGGAAGACAGAATTTGGTAAACACAAACTTCGGCCCTGGAGGAAATCATCTCCCCTGTGCTTCCCGACCACAGTCCGGGAGCCGAACAGGAATGGTGTAACACCATGCTGTCGTTTGGCTCGCTGTAGCTAATAGCGGCTGGCTTAGCTAGCGAGGTTGACTCGCAGCACTTCAACACATGTGTTTTTTTTCCGCTTGGCAAGCCGACCGGATGTGACATGGGGGTGTGGCAGCATCGACGATTCCATTTTTTAATGTTCGAGATTGTGACTTAATATCGGTCGATTTCTATTTAAAATCGAAATCGTGACACCCTCAGTTTTCTGTCATGTTTTGTTTGTATACAGATCTCGATCTTTAGAAAGAGACCTCAGACTCATATTTACTATCTAATTTCATCAAGGTGAACGAGACAAAATAAAAGATCCAGAACCATAGCTCAGCTCCTGCTCCAGCTGTCTTCAGCATTGGACTCTTTTCCACAGTGTCTAGAAGCCCTGGAGAAGACAGACAAAAACAATGAAATGTTAAAAAGCAAGAAAAAAGGAAAGTAGTAAAATGACACTTAGACATCTTTGCAGTTAAGGAAGTCGAAAAGAGCTTCCCAAGCCCAGAGGTGTGACTGAAAGTGCTTTTGTAAATATTTCATCAGCACAGGACAGAGTAAGATTGACAGAGATAAGTAGACTCACAGAAGAGCATGTCATCCAGCACTGAGCGACACAGCAGGGAGATCCTCTTGTCTACAGCTGCTGGCTCGTGGTTCCGCTCAAAACCATTTTCCACCAAGACTCCAAGCACAGCTAAAAGACAGAAAATCTATTACAAGCATTACCCTTAGCAGCAGCATGTCTTTTGTTTTTTAGGGTCCAGGCAGCTAAGCTGCCAGGACACTATTGTATTTCTAGGAATTCTTTCTTCTTTCTTCTTTCTTTCAGTACTGTAAACATATACTATCAAATTCTTTCTAAATACATTTTCAATCTTCCTGAAAATTTTTGAGAATATTTTGGAGTCATGGTTGATGAAGTTTGGCAAATATCAGAATTTTATCTCAAAAACTGAATTTTTGAGAACATTTTGAATTCTGCTCTCATGGGAACAACTGGAGTCAATCTATCCATCCATCCATTTTCGTCCGCTTATCCGGGGCCGGGTCGCGGGGGTAGCTGCTTGAGCAGGGACACCCAGAGTTCCCTTTCCCCAGACACTGCCTCCAGCTCTTCCGGGAGGATCCCAAGGCGTTCCCAGGCCAGCTGGGCGACATAGTCACGCCAGCGTGTCCTGGGTCTTCCTCGGGGTCTCCTCCTGGCGGGACATGCCAGGAACACCTCCCGAGGGAGGCGTCCCGGGGGCATCCGAAACAGATGCCCGAGCCACCTCAGCTGGCTCCTCTCGATGTGGAGGAGCAGCGGCTCTACTCCGAGCTCCTCCCGGGTGACAGAGCTCTTCACCCTATCTCTAAGGGAGCGCCCTGCCACCCTGCGGAGGAAACTCATTTCGGCCGCCTGTATCCGGGATCTTATTCTTTCGGTCATGACCCAAAGTTCATGGCCATAGGTGAGGGTCGGAACGTAGATTGACTGGTAAATCGAGAGCTTCGCCTTTCGGCTCAGCTCTCTCTTCACCACGACAGACCGATACAACGACCGCATTACTGAGGCTGCTGCACCGATCCGCCTGTCAATCTCACGCTCCATCCTTCCCTCACTCGTGAATAAGACCCCAAGATACTTAAACTCCTCCACTTGAGGCAGGAACTCTCCTCCCACCTGGAGGGAGCAAGCCACCTTTTTCCGGTCGAGAACCATGGCCTCGGATTTGGAGGTGCTGATTCTCATCCCAGCCGCTTCACACTCGGCTGCAAACCGCCCCAGGACATGCTGGAGGTCCCGGCTCGAAGGAGCCAACAAGACCACATCATCCGCGAAAAGCAGAGATGAGATCCAGTGGCTCCCGAACCAGATCCCCTCCGGTCCGAGGCTGCGCCTAGAAATTCTGTCCATAAAAATAATGAACAGAACCGGTGACAAAGGGCAGCCCTGCCGGAGTCCAACATGCACTGGGAACAGGTCTGACTTACTGCCGGCGATGCGAACCAAGCTCCTGCTCCGGTCGTACAGGGACCGTACAGCCCTTAACAGAGGGCCTCCGACCCCGTACTCCCGGAGCACCCCCCACAGAATGCCACGAGGGACACGGTCGAATGCCTTCTCCAAGTCCACAAAACACATGTGGACTGGTTGGGCAAACTCCCATGAACCCTCGAGCACCCTGCGGAGGGTGAAAAGCTGGTCCAGTGTTCCACGGCCAGGACGAAAACCGCATTGTTCCTCCTGAATCCGAGGTTCGACTATCGGCCGAATTCTCCTCTCCAGTACCCTGGAATAGACTTTCCCAGGGAGGCTGAGGAGTGTGATCCCCCGATAGTTGGAGCACACCCTCCGGTCCCCCTTTTTGAATAGGGGGACCACCACCCCGGTCTGCCAGTCCAGAGGCACTGTCCCCGACTGCCACGCGATGCTGCAGAGACGTGTCAACCAAGACAGCCCCACAACATCCAGAGACTTGAGATACTCAGGGCGAATCTCATCCACCCCCGGTGCTTTGCCACTGAGGAGCTTCCCAACTACCTCAGTGACTTCGGCTTGGGTGATGAATGAATCCACCTCTGAGACCCCAGTCTCTGCTTCCTCTATGGAAGGCGTGTCAGCGGGATTGAGGAGATCCTCGAAGTATTCCTTCCACCGTCCAACAATGTCCCCAGTCGAGGTCAACAGCTCCCCACCTCCACTGTAAACAGTGTTGGTGGAGGACTGCTTCCCCCTCCTGAGGCGCCGGATGGTTTGCCAGAATTTCCTCGAGGCCTAATCTAAGAGTGGCATTTTTGATTATCAGATTTTCTCTTATGAAGCAAAACACTTAAAAACAAATCACCAACATGTCCATGCTGTCAAGATGCAATTTATGTATTATTATTATTTTTTTATTATTTTTTGTTCAGGTAACAGAATTTCTGACATATTGACCATTTTTGAAATTTGCCTTGACAACAGCTGCCCGGACAGTGACTCCCTGAGTCGACAAATGAAGCTACACAGCAGGTCTCACTTCCAGTGAGACAAATAGCTTGGACCAGACCATGGGTGAAAGCTAACCAAATTTTGCATAAAGGCCCAGTCTCATGCCAGATTACCTTAGCTGTAAACCCAAGCCAATAGTCCTGGTGGCACTACAGCAAGCATCTAAATTTCAAAACATTGAAAATTCATAACAAATCAACCCGCTAGAACTTCACACTTTCATCAAACTGTAGCCCCAATACTAAAGAAACTTCTGTACATTTAAACCTGTTAAAAATTATGAAGTCCATCATTGTTTTTTTTAAACTGTAAAACTTATAAAAACCTATCTCCTCCCACAATTTTTGCCTACAGTGCATGAAAATGTTTGACTGTGAACACTACTGTAAACATATACCTGCAAAATGATAAATACATCTTCAATGTTCATGAAAAAATTGAACATTTTTTAGAGTCATGGTAGATGATGTTTGACAAATATCAAAATTTTACCTAAAAAACTGAATTTTTGAGAACATTTTGAATTCAATCAGTCAATGCAAGCAGCATTTTTAAACATCAGTTATTCACTTATGGAGCAAATCAATCATTTTTAAAAACAAATTACCGACATCTCCATGCTGCAATATGTGTATTTTCAGATTTTTGTCTTGATAACTGAATTTTTTACAGTTGTTTCAAATCTGCCTGCACAACAGTGAATGGCTTAATCAATTTGTGAAGCCACTGTTGTATTGCCACTTGCCAATTAGCTCAGAGCGATAGATGACAGTCTTTGGTTCCAGAAGTTGTGAGTTCAAGCCCCAAGTGGTCCAAAATTAACATTGTTGTCAACTGTCTTGTCTTCCTATTCTCCTGTTTGTTGCTCAGAATTGCCTAAATTTGCCAAAAATAACCCGAACCCAACCCATCGCTGCGCAGCAGCAATAATTTCCTTTGTGTCTTGGGTGGTCTCAGTTAAAGGAAATATCCTGGCAGTGAAGATGACTTGCTATACAGTTAGCAAGTGATTGATGATGATAATGTATAACTGAAGTTTACACATTATTATCTATTCTTTTAAAATGTAATGAAAATGTTTAAGTAACCATGTTGTGTTGGGTAACAAATGTAATCTCTGTTGCCCTTTTCTTAAGGCAATGTGTGAGAATAAAGGTCAACAAAGACAATATTCTCAATATTCAGTATTCCATGTTTTAGTCATGACATTTTGGGAAATATGCTTCCTGCTAAGATGCCAAGACAATCCATAGCATTCTCATCTCATATGTACGTAGGGATGTAACGGTTACCGGAGTCACGCTAAACCATGGTAAAATTCCCGACAGTGAAGGTTATCGTTTAAGTTTTAATTACCATGGTAACCGCCGCGATAACCACGGTGTGGAAAACTCGCAAGATACTTTATCCAAGTCTCACTACGCATGCGCAGCGTGCAGCATGCAGCATGCAGCGTGCAACGTGCGCTTGTTATGTAGTGAAGAAGACATGGTAGAGGGAGGACATGATAGTAGCGGCCCTCAAGGCATTTTTCCGCCTTCAAAGAAACCAAATCTGCAGTCTGGGCGTATTCTGGTTATTATAAGAATGCTCAGGGACAGTTGGTTGAGGATAGCAGCTCTATCTGCAGGAGCTGCAAGAAGAAAGTTGTTGCGAGGGGCAGCAACACATCCAATTTACTTACTCATTTGCGCGACCATCACCCTCAACTGTTCAAGGTAAGTTAACCTTAAGCTCGGGTGCATGATGTATTAGTATGTCGAGTTTTCTCTCTCTAATCTGCTGTTGTCACTAGTGTAACTGACCAGATAGTGGTATAACTGAGCGAAGTTGATCCATTATTTGGAACTTTATCTGAACCGCTTATTAATTGTAGATTTCACTTTTTAAAGTCGACCTAGTAATTCCTCAAATATTGATGTAGAGCTACAGTGAGGAGGATTTGAGACAAACATGTACTGGGTGGACTGAGTTAGTGAACGCAAACTGAGTGAGATGATTGACTTTCATCTCAGCTCCGTTCACCGGAGCAGCGTCTACCTGTGGCTCAGCAGCCATTTGACCAATCAGACTGACAGAGTCCACTGACAACAGACAAGCAGGCAGACAGAGAGACAGCCAGCCAATATATTATTATTAGTAGTAATATCAGAAATATACAATACTTGTGGATTATTTGTAGAATAGACTATATATAAAGAATAATATAAAATGGTAAATATAAGTGTCTAGATAGAGATAAGAGCCAAAATAGAGTATTCATAATTAATTTAACAACAATCCTTTTTGTTTTGATCTAAAAAATTATCCAACCTGTTTCTCACAAAAGTGATATGATCTAAATTGTGACTTTTGCGATCTGTTGGTTGCACCCTTAGTATTAAGTAACAATGACGGTAATAATTAATAATGACATTTTCTATTCATTTTTTCACAGAGGGTCAGCTGGCCAATAGAGTGCTGCTGCCACTACATCTCATTCTACCTCTGTGACGCAGACATTAAAGGACACGCTTCAAAAACAGGCTGCCTCATCACAAAAGGCCAATGACCTATTTTGCACAGTTTTAAACTTGTTTAATGTTGATTTTGCAGTGTTTTGTTAAGGTTTTGGATTTGGACTACTTTAATATATAATAAATCTATTTAAATATAAATATTGGTGAAATAATTTCAGTTTATCAGTGTATCAGTGTTTTTTCAACATTTTGAAGACATTTTAAAAATATCGCAGTATACCGTTAACCGTGATAATTTTGGTCACTATTACCGTGGTGTGAAATTTTCATACCGTTGCATCCCTATGTACGTTAATAAAATATAAAGGCTGAAAGTAGGGAGAAACAGCTAGCAGACCGACATGAGATCACTACTGATCATACAAAGTGACAAGGTTACGGGGTCAATTATTGTCATTTTTTAACACACAAGGGTTTTAAAAAAAAACAAATTATGTTTGAGTCCTTTGTATTACATCTACTCTTTTAGTGTTGATAACGAATTGAGGAGTCTCACATCCTGGGGATTGCTCTGTAGCCTGGTATGCTAAATGCTAAAAGATGCTAAAAGACAACACCTGACGTTGTGTAGATGGTACCAGTAACCAGTGTTCTGGGAGGTTTTAATCAGCCACTGTAAAGCCTTCCTGTCCTTGGCTGTGCATGAGCCATGCAAATTTGTGATGTTTCCAGCCAGGATGCTTTTGACAGCTCCTCTGAAAAAGTTGACCAGAATCTGGCACTAGAATTCAGCCTTCCTAAGTTTCCGTAGGAAGTAGACCCCTTTATTTTACCATAGAAAATTGCTTAATTTAAGTCAATTAAATTGACATAATCAAACTACACTGTGGTGAAGCAAATTCATTTTTAGAAAAAAAAAGGATAGTTCGGAATAAATACTTGGAAGAATTAAATAATGACAGCTAGCCTCTATCTAACACCCAGTGGATGCAAATGGTCACCAAGTGGGTGATAGGGATCACACATAAAATAGCCTATTTGTTAAATGACATAGGCCCAAATCGTAGGAGGACAGGGGGCAAAATTCCCCATCCTTGGAAAAATATGGTTTCACAGTGTCCTGACAAGCTCATCAGGATCAATGTTGTTTTTGTGCAGTGCAGCTCTTGGTGATAAACAGTTTTATGCATAATAATGAGCAATTTTTAGATGAATGAATGAACACACGTCTTCCATGAAGCACAACTACAACTTGTAAAGATAGTCTGTGTGCTTACTTGACAACACTTTTAGCTGAACTTGTCTGGTCTCTTCTTCTCCTTCAGGAGGTGTACAGCCACAGAGAGCCTTCAACTGATACACCAACCAAATTCTGACTCCTTCATCACTGAACAAAGAAAAAGAAACAAAAGGACAGAACCCAGCAAGGGGTTAAAAATCACTTTCTGCAGACTTGATATCTTGATATCTTACTCTGATATCTTACTTTGTGAACTCGTAATTTGAAGATGGCTCTCACTGCACCCACACAGGGGCACTGCAACAGCAAAACTGACAGTGACCATGTCTGTCTTTGACTTCAACCATTTAAAGCAATCAAGGCTAATTTATTTGTCATCTACTATAAAAGTTGCACCAGAAAGTCCAAGCTGACATCCCTCTATGCTACACAAGAAAAAAATATTTTTATGGTAGCCATCTTTATGAATTTATCTAATTTAATTTCCAAAACCCTGTCATAACCAGAAGGTCATTTCAGGTTTTCTTAAATTAAAAAAAGATTCATACATTCAGGTATAAGATCTCGATTGCTAACTTGACCATTTTGGATCACAGAGGTTAGATCAATCCTCAGTAGTCTGGATGTTTAAGTTTGGTGCTTCCATCACAAATTTCATTGTCCGAATTTAAACAGTCCCAATGAGCAACCACATTTTCTTGACTTAGTATGATTTTTCTGTTGAATTTAAGCAACCTGAATATATTTAAAAAAAACATTATACACTTGAATTTTTGAGAATCTAAATTTGAGAAGTCTAAAAAAAAAATCAAAGCTAAAATCATGTTTTTGATATTCATGTGTAGCTTAACCCACATAAATTCAGATTTGAATTTCAAGATAACACTGACGGTCATTGTTAAATGTTTATATGCACTTGTTAAGAACATATATCATGGCAGTTTTGAGTTCCAATACTTTCTGTAACTGGTAATATTTCTGTGATGGAATGAGTGGAACAAATACTACTTTGTCACAAAAAACAATCATGAAATTTGGTTCAATAATGAATTTACTATAGGTCTTCTGGAAATGTGACCAAATTTGCTGGCCTCAAAAACAAAACTATCACCTGCTGCTGAGAGAAAACTGATCAGGACGGTCAGGAGTCAACCAAAAACAGTCTGCAGTGAAGACTGCTGGAAGACAGGTGTCCATGTCCACAGTCAAGCATGTTTTACATCAACATAAGTTGAGAGGCTCCTGGAAAGAAAGAAGCTCTTGCTCCAGACACAACACCTTAAAGCTCAACTGAGGTTTGCTGCTTATCACATGGAAAGAAAAACCATCTGGAGGAAAATTCTGTGGTAAGATGAAACAAATACTGAGTTGTTTGGCCACAATGGGCAGCAATATGATTAGAGGAGAGAAAGTGATGCCTTTAAATCCCAGAACACCATACCTGCTGTCAAGCATGGTGCTGGTAGTATTATGCTGTGGGGCTGTTTGGCTGCCAGTGGATCTGGTGCTCTAAAGAAAGTAAATGAAATAATGAAGATGGAGGAGTATCTCCAAATTCTTCAAGAAAACCTAAAATCATCAGCCACAAGATTGGGTCTTGGGTGCATTGAGTGTTCCAAAAGGACAATGATTGTAAACACACATCAGATGTGGTGAAGGAATGGCTACATCAGGCTGGAATTGAAGTTTTGGAATGGTCTTCCCATGTCCTGATGTGAACTCCATCATGAACATGTGGACTGTGCTAAAGAAACAAGTCTGTGCCAGGAAGACAGCAATGTAAGCTGAAATGTTATGTAATGATATAGCTTCCACTCATCACAGAAAGATTAGAGCTGTAGAAATCATTGGAACTCAAGACTGCCATGATATACATGTTCTTTACAAGTAAACATTTCACCACAACTTTAAATGCTATTCATTTAGTTTTTAAAGGGCTGAAAAGCAGCTAAATTTTCTCAATTATGTATCCGGCTTCTCATAAGATTCAAATCCTTGTGTTTGTAGAGCTAAAGATACTCATTCCATGATTGTAATTGTCTTACCTCTCTAAAATGTACTTCAGAGTGAGGATGTTGTAAAGGTGAAAATTATAAACCACCTCCAGTTTGGGTGGCCTCTGTAAAAAAACACACAGAGTATTTAATTTGCTATATCCATTACATCATGTAAGAGAGTCAAGCAGAGTTTTTCAAATTGTGGCAGTTTAGACTAACTGAAAATGGATACATAAATAAACTTAGTTTCTGATTGCTTATCTTGAAATACATCAAGATTTTACCGTAACCCTTTACTTCTACTACTTCATCTGTAAATAACTTTGAGCTGAAATCCTAAATAAATGCATTTTTAAGTATTACTTCAATGGAATTACAAATGGTGCTAAATAGGAATTTGACAATAATATTTTATCATGAAACACTAAGGATAAGGTGATTGTGGTGAATTTCCATCGGATTGGATTGAATGTGTGGACTCTAAACTAAAAGAACAACAGAAGTTGTTGGAGGAAGGTGTCTGCCCCACAGCTCCAATTTACATGCCCATCTCTGTGACCACCATCCTGCTCTGTTTGCAGAACTGTTGATTGGTTTTCACACAAAAAAGTATCCCATGTGTGATGCAATACAAAATATGTGTTTCTTGACAAAATGTAAGGTAAAGTAAGTCCAGTTTAAAGCATATTTTGATGATTACTGAGATAATATGCAGCAAGTCACAATTATTTGGCCCACGATAATGATACCATGAAATTTTTGGATCATCCTATGCCTAATGTAAAACCTCATGAGAGGCAAACAACTTTGTTAGGCCTAATATAGAGTGGATGAACTCTAACATGCACGCAGGCATACACACAAACACCCACCTGATCTTTTCTGTACTCCTGCCAGAGCAGTTTAGGGCAGAAGGCTCCCTGTGATAGCAGTTGCTTGCTTGACTCGAGCAGGACACACAGTTGGACCTAGAATAAACAAGATGGAGGGATTTCATGTTATCTGCACTCCGAAAAAGAATTCTGCAGTAATGAAAGACATAATCAGGATGGAACTTCTGTGGCTGAACAATATTAAACCACAGAAGTAACAAATCATCAACAGAGGTAATGCAGCAACCCCTTTCAACATGTAGAACAGTGAAGTTGTGATGCTAGGGAAGTTAATCAGAAAAAACACGAAGTCACTGTTTATGTCACAACCACAGTGCCACATGGTGTCAAAAAAACAAAAAGGCACACATGCATCATACTGTGGAGAATACACTAAAAATGTAGACTCTTTCCATGAAAGAAGAGTGCATGACATTTATCATCTATCATATCGTATTTTCATCATAAAATGCATATCATATAGTGCATATGATATGCAGTAAGAGACACTTCTGTACAGCACAAAAACAACAGAAAAAAAGACAAAGAACAAACAAAGGCAGCCATAAAAAAGGACAGAAGACAGAAATAAGATTTTAGAATCACCCATGTATTTAACCCATAGTAATGGAGGGCAGTATTCTGTAATCCAGCATTTACCTGTGTAGTGCCACACGTTACTCTGCCCTGAGATGAGTGGCGTGTTCCAGATGCATGCATACTACACACTCATTATATCAATTATGTACTACACATTACCATCTTAGTGCACTGTTTTAGCAGTTGGCTTTAAAAAAATGGCAATATAGCTCTCCAAACAGAAATAAAAATGTATTTAAACAGCTTTTACCCTAAATTTGTCACTTTTTTAGCATAAACACACTAGAAATGCTGTTTAAGATTAGTGTGTAATTAGGATTTAGATCACACTCATGGTCTGGTGAACAGTTATCTAAATTTGATTGGTTTTTGAAAGCCAATACTGATATTGTAGACTGAAGATGCTGACAAATGTTTATGTTTTCGCACTTTTATTGGACACGGAATTCTTCCACTGGACTAAAAATCAATAATAATCAGATTTTCTTTGAAATTTAGTGCACAAGAAGTCAGCCTTAGATGAAGAACCCAGGGACAACATCACAAGTTTTACAGAGGCTATGTGTCTACATTAAAAAGTAATACTAGTGATATGGGATATGTGTATCTCCTTCATGGCTCGAGTGGCACCTGCACTGACAAACTCAACCAGCACGATGTTGATGAGGCAACTAACAGTTTAGATGGTCCTTCAACACATTCTCCACAGTTAACCATAGGTCTACTATTGTCTGGGGGCTTTTTTTATATTTGCATGAGGGATCAGCCACAAAACAATACTGAATCAAAACCTACAGTCAGACACTTACTCGCTGAGAGCAGGTGAGCAGGCCTCTCCTCCTGTCCTCTTCTCCTTTTTCATCCTCCATTCCAGTGATCTCCATCAGTCTCTCCAGTACCATCTTCACTGCCAGCACTGCCATGGGGACACCCAGCTGCAAGGCCTGCCGCCTCAGCTCACACACTGCCCACGGACAATACAACACATCCTGCAGTTCATAGCATTTACTTTGCCAGCAAACAACATCAGAATATTAATAGTTTTTCATAATAATAATAATAATAAACAAGAACTGCAAGCCCCCCGTTCATAACTGCAAGTTGGCCCCAAAGGATGATGGGCTTGGGGCAAAAGTTAGGACACAGGCCAACGTCTGAGCCGTGGTATTCGCTGTAATGGGAAGTGCACTGGAAGTGCAAAAGGCTGAATGTGTGCCGATGTATTTGTTTTACTAAATCACGCCCACATTGACCAGTCATGACGACCTTCAAGATATGGCCTCAGGATTTGCCCTACATTATACGATCAAATGTCATAAAAATTGGTGTAGCCGTTCAAGAGATATAAACTTCCCATATTTTTAGCGCCCCCTAGTGGCCAAAATTCGCCAAATTCGGCTCATCCCTTCCCAGTATCATGGCAACCAAGGATCTCAAATTTCGTGTTAATAGCATTTAGTTTGACCGAGATATCAAACAGTTTACATTTTATAGCTACCTACAGAAATGTGTTTGTTAATAATTTGCGCATTTTTTTTGATAACTTTAGATCAGGTCCAGCTGAAGAGTGTACGTGCCAAGTTTCACGCAGATAGGACAAAATCCAAAGGAGGAGTTCGAAAAAGTAGGTTTTGCATATTTGGTGATTTAGTGAAGGAAATTTGCAGCAGAAGTGGCCCTGTCCTATGTCAGAAAAGCCAGCTCTGTTCAGGGAACATTTGGATAAAAGGTTTGCAAATGCGTTATTTGAAACGTGGAAGTTACAGGCAAAAACGCGATTGCATCCATTATAGCGCCACCTAGTGGAGTAATTGTGCAATTTTTGGCATGGAAGAACTGTCACCTATTCTATATCTACCATATAAATTTGAAAGCTCTCAGCATAATAGTTTGGCTGAAATTAATGTTTGTTGTTTTTTGTCTTCTAATAAGCCACACCCACATTGAGCAGTCATGACCACCTTCAAGATATGGCCTCAGGATTGGCCCTGCATCATACGACCAAATTTTGTCTAAATCGGTGTAGCTGTTCAAGAGATAAAAACTTCCTATCTTTTTAGCGCCCCCTAGTGGCCAAAATTCACCAAATTGGGCTCATCCCTTCCCAGTATCATGGCAACCTAGGATGTCAAATTTGGTGTTAACAGCATTTAGTTTGACTGAGATATCAAACAGTTTACATTGTTATAGCTAGCTACAGAAATTTGTTTGTGAAAAATTTTGCGCATTTTTTGACCGAGCAAAATTCTTTTGATAATTTTAGATCAGATCCAGCTGAAGAGTGTACGTGCCAAGTTTCATGCAGATCGGACAAAATCCCAAGGAGGAGTTCGAAAAAGTAAGTTTTCCAGTTTTTGCCTATCAGGGCCTATCGCAAAGTGATTCAGCTCCATTCAGGGAATCTGGGGATACAAGGTTTTTGAATGTGCGACATACGGTTTGGGAGTTATAGGCAAAAACGTGTTGGCCTAGGTTATAGCGCCCCCTGCAGGCGGATATATGTAGTTTTTTGTGTCTGAGATAATTATTCGCAGGAGTCTGGACCAACCCTCCACATTGCACTGCCATCCCTTGCATGGTTCAGCCTGCAGCACCACTATTAGCCGGAGAAAAATAAAAATAAAAATCTTTACAATTACAATAGGGTTCCTAGCACTGCTGGTCCTAGGAGTTCGCTCAGCCCCTCGGGCTTGGCCCCCCAATAATAATAAATGCTTTCTTTTTGGATAGGGACAGTGCACATTAATGAACATTGAAAACATCTCTGTAAACATGCTGGATTATAGCAAAGCTGCAAATTTGCATCCGTAGTCCGTAATAAAATCACAAAAAATACAAATAGTAGAGACAGCAAATAAATAGATAAAATACAAATAGAAGAGACAGCACACACACAACACAATACATTTCACAATCAAGAGGATACCAGACCCAGAAGGACATAACAATGCAATAAAGGGTCATGTTCAAGAAGTCTCAAGTCCAGTTAGTGGTTGCACTTTTTGTGTGATTTGAGCCATTGTTTTAGTTTTCCTTTAAAATAGGAGTCTCAGCTGACTCAAATTTCAGGTGTTGGACAGTCCAAACACACAACAAATACAGAATACTTTCTTTTCATCATAGTTTTACAGCTGTTGTGTACAGCAGCAGGTATCTCCGGGACAGAGTGTGTCACATGTATGGAGGACTAAACCTGACATAAGTATAAATAAATAAATAAATAAATAAATAAATAAATAAATGCATAAATGCATAAATAAAGAAATGAATAAATAAATACATACATAAATAAATGCTGAAATAAATAAATGTATAAATAAATAAATGTATAAATAAATGAATAAATAAATAAATGCTGAAATAAATGTATAAATAAATAAATAAAAGCATAAATAAAAGAATAAATGCTTTTTATTTATTTCTACATTTCTGTTCACCTACATTTGTTTATTTCTGTATTTCTGTTCACTTACATTTATTTATTTCTGTATTTCTGTTCACCTACATTTATTTCTGTATTTCTGTGTCCATATGTAAATGAGGAGGTAGGAGGTCCTAACCTCAGTCAAGAGCATGATTGGTTACAGGAGTGTGCTCGATGAGGGTCTACTACTTCTGCCTTACTAGCGGTGCTGATTCCTGTACAGGAATGTTGCTGGCTACCAGCAAGCCCGCTCAGCTAACTGTTAGCTGCAGTTGTTGACATTTGTTCATGTAGCTCTGGTTTTGTAATGAATTTGACCGGTGTTCATTTTAATTTGCGAGGGTCCCAGGTGTGCTGGTGGTGTGGTTTGAGAATCCTGTCTTGAGAAGAGGGGTCCTCAGCCATGTCCGCTAACTAGGAAAAACATTCAGCTCATCGCTCCAAGTCATGTATATGTGTATTCTAGACGAGCACTAAAGAGCACAAATCGTCAAAAAGTGCATGTTGTTGGTCTCATATCTTTGTTGTGAGTCTCTGTACTCTCAAATAACTCATGGGTGGAACAGGCTGAGGCATTTGTTCACGCCGAGCGGCTCAAGAGCGGCATGGAGACCGCTGTTTGCTCTTATGTTAGCTGTTAGCTGCTCGCTGTGGCGCAGCGTCCAGGTTACCTTGTGACACCGGTTACCATCTGGTATTTTTCATTCCGCACTGCGTTCAAATGGTTACTTAACCCTTCTACGCCTAACGTGTCGTCGACGACACGTTTGGGCAAGTGCACTCTGCATTACCATAAGTACTTGAAAGTTTGTCTGATCTGAAAAGTTGAAACGTTTTTTGAAAGGGGAGGTATTGCGCTTTACAGCCAACATGTCGCCATTACGATAATCTCATTCCCGTTGTTGCAGGAAGCCCGCCGCTCCGCCCTTTGTCTCCCTGCCGCGCACATACACACGTACGGAGTAGAGAGAGGCGGAGAAAAACAACAACAGAGTAGCGACAGGAGCAGAGAAGAATTTTAAGAAAATTCAAACAAAACATGTCTGAAAGACATGACAAGACGACAAGACGTGTTGAATTCCCAGTGAATGAAACTCTCTGTAGATCATACAGAGAGTTTCATTCACCCAGAGTGAAGTTGTAATAATAATAATATTTACCAGTTCACTTATAGATGTACCATGCCTTATTTGTACTATGCAGTGTGTGTGATAGCTGAATATTTTTCTCCTCTACTTTCAGTTTGTCTTGTGATGAGGAGCAGCCGTGGAATGGGATAGAGAGAGGAAGAGAGAGAGGGAGAGGAAGAGGGAGAGGAAGAGAGAGAGGGAGAGGAAGAGGGGGAGGAAGAGAGAGAGAGAGAGAGAGGAACAGGAAGAGGCCAAGCTGATGGTTCTGGTGATGCAGCAGACCGTAGCCGCTCACCACATGGTCCAAGATGGAAGAGCCTGGGAGAGCCGGATGATGGAGTCCCCAAACGACTCAAATTCTACCCCCCGACGCACTCCTGGTGTCCAGCCCCCCCTCAATGTGGGAAACCCACCTCCAGGCGAAATCTTTGGGCACTTTTTTGACGCTGAGGTTTTTAAGTTATTGTGTGAAAACTAGGGATGCAACAATATTCGGTATTTTACCGAACCGTTCAATACGCCCTGTTCGGTTCAAGGCACAACGGCAAACAACAGCATTTTCAATACGTTTCCCCGTCACAAAACTTTATCAAAACTCTGTGCAGCTGCGCATGCTGTGTGATCCCCTCAGGAGCAGAGGCATGAGAGCAGCACATTGTTTAGGCTTACCGTCCTGCACCCATTTTAGTAGTAAAGTGATCCCAGAACTTTATGAAGTATGCCGGGGGAATATTGAAAACGAACTGAGGCAAGCACCCTACCTTGCTCTCTCCACCGATAGCTGGACCTCCCGTGAACAGCGGCGCTGCGCCGCTATACTGCTAGCTCAGCGCCACTATACTCATTTTCAATGAAAAGAAAAACTGGAGTGGGAGAAAGTTCCTCTGGACGGAAATACATCCAGAGGAAATGAAAAAATTCATTGGCATATTGCTGTATATGTCAGTTGTGAGGCTGCCAAAAATTAGAGACTTTTGGCGCAGGGAAACAATTTTCCACATCCCATTCCCTGCAACCATCATGGCCAGAGACCGGTTCGAGGCCATCCTCTCCAATGTTCATATGAGCGACCCAGCAGAGGACCAATGAATGACGAGAAGAAGGGCACTGCAGAATATGACCATCTCCACCGGGTCCGACCTCTTATGGAGATGATCTGCACAAGGTGCCAAGTCTTTTACCATCCTAGATGGCACCTTGCTGCAGATGAGAGGATGGTTGCAACCAAGGCAAGACTAAATATAAAGCAGTACATGAAGGCCAAGCCCACGAAGTGGGGGCTGAAGTTCTTCGTGCTTGCAGATAACAACGGCTACACAATCGACTTCGCCCTCTACACCGGCAAGTCCAGCATGTCATCAGGCAAGGGTCTCTCATTTGATGCAGTGACTGCTCTGGTGAATAAAGAATACCTAGGATCTGGGTACATTGTCTATACAGACAATTTTTACACGAGTCCTCTCCTTTACACACACCTGAGCCAGCAGGGGTTCGGAGCCTGTGGGACCTACAGGCAGGGAAGGGTCGGAGTCTCCACCACACGAGAGAATGCCCTCACCAAAAGATCCCCGCGAGGCAGCATACGGTGGGTCAGGGACAGGGATCTTCTGTTCGTCAAATGGATGGGTACGCGAGAGGTTTCCCTGTGCTTCACCATCCACCTGGTGTACAGTGGGGAGACGGTGCTGCGCTAGCAGAAGTTGGAGGATGGGACAAAACAGAAGATCTCCATCCCCAGACCCACAGCAATCACAGAGTACAACAAGTACATGTGTGGCGTCGACACTTCGGACCAAATGATTGGGACAAATTCGGTCCACCACAAAACCAAGAGGTGGACCACCACTGTGTTCCAGCATTTGGTGGATATTGCGCTCACCAACTCCTTTGTGATCCACAAAGTCCAGTCAGCCAGCATGCAGCAGAGGCCACTTACAAGACAGGCCTTCCAGGAGGAGCTTGCTGCACACCTCCTGGGAGTTGATCTTAAAAGCAAGCCTGAGAAGACCAGTGGTCCATGCCAACACCTGCCTGTCCCCACAGGCAGTGGACTGTCAAAGGCTCAGATGGCCAGCGGGGGGCGACGGCGGTGCAAAGTTTGCCACAGAAGCACTCCTTGGAAGTGTGAGAGCTGTGATGTGGGCCTGTTGCCAGACAGAAACTGCCACCGGCAATATCATCAAAGCTAGAGAGAAAGAAGAGGGAAAAAAACGCCTGTACATAGTTTTCATTGTTATTGTTGTTTTTAAAAACTGGAAGAAAAATGTAAAAAATAATATTGTAAATATGTTTCATACTGTTCAAATTTTATATTCAATATGTTTCATACTGTTCAAATTTTACATTCAATGTTCAAAATCTGTTGTTAATGTGCTTTTGCACCATTTTTTCCACAGTAAAACTGTAAAATCAAATTCCGTTTTTTGGTTTTTCTTCATTTAAAACAGCTTTTACACTCTTTTAACATGTAGTGATTTACAAATAACTGCCAGACATTGGAAGTTCCAAGTGTTCTGAAAAAATGGGCAAAAGCACTTACTCACAGGACATTTTCAGGCCCTTTTATAGTTAAATAAGCAAAAAAGGTCCAGGCGAGAATTCTTAGGCTTAGGCCTTAAAGCAGGGGTCAATCTTACGGCCTGCGAGACGATTTTGCAAAGTGTAAAAATAACAGAAAAGTCTGCAAGTTTTCAATAAAAGTAACTGCTATTTCAAATGTGTCCACTGGGAGTTGCTGTTCATGCTGGAGCTGGGAGTTCTACGAAAGGCCTATCTTTATTCATACGTGCTTGTTTGGTGTCACCTTTAACCTCTGTCGTACCCTCATTACCCAAAATGGCTTTGTCGAAAAAGAGAAAAGTGGACACAGAGTGCAGAGCTTTCCACGAAAAATGGACCTTTTCCTATTTATTCACGGAGGTGAATGGGAAACCTGTGTGTTTAGTGTGCTCACAGCAAGTTTCAGTGCTAAAAGAATATAACATTCGACGCCACTATGAGACTCATCATGCCAAAAAATACACCAGCTTGCAAGGACAACTGAGAAGAGAGAAGATAAATGAATTGTTAGCGGGTCTGAAGAAACAGCAGTCTGCTTTTACCCGTAGCCGAGATATCAGTGATGCAGCAGTGAAGTGAAACAGCAATATCATTAAAGCCGTACTGTGACGGTGAGTTCGTGAAAACATGCATGCTGAAGGCGGCTGAGGTCGTGTGCCCCGAGAAGCGGCAGGCTTAACATTATGTTGCTAACATTAGCCTGACGAGAAACACCGTGGCAGAGAGGATTTCAGATCTTTCGGCGGATTAGGACAGCCAGCTGAAGCACAAAGTCAAGTCATTTGTTGCATTTTCGGTTGGAATTGATGAGAGCACGGACATTACGGATGTTGCCCAACTCGCCATATTCATTCGTGGTGTTGATGAGACTTTGACTGTCACCGAGGAGTTCCTGGAGTTGGTGCCTATGACGGATACCACAACAGCAAATGACATTTTCAACTCTCTCGTCGGAGCGCTGGACAGGGTCGGAGTGGACTGGGCCCGTGCTGTCAGCCTGGCTACAGATGGCGCGCCATCAATGATCGGGAAAAAAGCAGTTGTTGTGACAAAATTTCAGAGAGAAAGTACAGACTGCAAAGGGAGGACATGATTTTTGGACATTTCACTGTATTTTGCACCAGGAGGCATTGTGTTGCAAGTCGTTAAAAATGGATCACGTTATGGAAGTGGTTGTCCGATCTGTTAATTTTATTCGAGCCAGCAGTCTGAATCATCGTCAGTTTGACAGCCTTCTCAGAGATAAAGACGTTAACCATGGACTGTCATACCACACCGAGGTAAGATGGCTAAGCCGAGGAGCCGTGCTGAAGCGTTTCTTTGAATTACGAGAGGAAATTGGACAGTTCATGGAGAAAAAGGGCAAACCAGTGGTGGAATTTGATTCCCCAGAATGGATCCAGGATCTAGCATTTATGGTGGATATTACAGGGCACTTGAATAATCTGAACAAAACACTGCAAGGTCGCAAAAAAATTGTCACACAGTATTATGACAGCATATGCGCTTTCAAGTTGAAGTTGACTTTGTGGGAGACACAACTTTCGGGTGGTGACCCTGCTCATTTTCCCTGTCTCAAAGATGCGTGTAAGTAAACTTTATTTGTACAGCGCCTTTCACAGACCAGGGTCACAAAGCGCTTTAACAACAGACAATACACAGTTAAAAAGTAAATACAAATTAAAAAGGCCAAGACAACTATACAATGTCAATCATAGCAGCCCCAATACAATTAAGAAAAAGCCTGCACAAATAAATACGTCTTGAGTTGGCTTTTGAAGGAGTCAACAGACTCCATCGAACGCAGAGCGAACGGAAGATCGTTCCAAAGCCGGGGAGCAACGGCCTGGAAGGATCGATCTCCTCTGGTCCGGAAACGAGTGCGTGGAGCCATCAGCAGATTCTGATCCACAGACCTCAGAGCCCGAGCTGGGGTGTAAGGCTGGATCAGATCGCTGATATAGGGTGGAGGCTGACCATGCAAAGCTCTGAAAGTTAAAACCAGAATTTTAAAATTGATCCTAGAGGAAACTGGCAGCCAATGAAGAGCTTTAAGAATAGGGGATATGTGAGTCCACCTATTAGAGCGGGTCAGAATTCTTGCTGCAGAGTTTTGCACTAACTGCAGGCGAGACAGTTCCTTCTTGTTCACACATGAAAACAAGCTATTACAATAGTCTAAACGTGAAGATACAAAGGCATGAATGATCAGCTCCAAATCATGTTGTGACACCATTTTCCTTAGTTTGGAGATTTTCCTCAGTTGAAAAAAACAGTTTTTGGTTAGCTGTTTGCAGTGTTGCACTAATGACATGTCTTTGTCAAAGACAACACCCAGGTTTCTTAGGCTCGGTTTAACAGACTGGCCTAAGTCACCCAAGTACTGGCTCAACCCTGGAATTGAGTCATCAGGGCCAATAACCAGCGTTTCCATTTTGTCCACATTTAGCTGCAAGGTGTTATCACTTAGCCATTGTTTTATCTCCACCAAGCAATGAACTAAGGAATTTAGCCTCTGGGGCTCAGTTGGCTTAAAAGAGCAGTAAAGCTGGATATCATCAGCAAACATGTGGTACGAAACATCAGAAAATCTCTGGATGATTTTTCCCAAGGGGATCAAATACAACAAAAATAACACAGGACCCAAAACAGAACCTTGAAGGACTCCACACAACAGATCCGCTGACTCAGACCTTATTTGATTAGCTGTGACACTAAAGCTACGGCCAGATAGGTATGACAAGAACCATTGCAAAACTGATCCTGACAGTCCTACTTCGTCCCTCAGTCTTCTCAGTAGGATCTGGTGGTCGACGGTGTCAAAGGCTGAGGACAGGTCTAAGAGAACTAGAACAGTGCATTTTCCTGAATCAGCAGACATCATAATGTCACTGGACACTTTCAGTAAGGCTGTCTCTGTAGAGTGATGTTTGCGGAAACCAGACTGAAACGTCTCATGGATGTTGCTCTGATCCAGGAATGATGACAGCTGTTCAGAGACCACCTTCTCTAGGATCTTGGACAGGAGTGGGAGTTTTGAAATAGGCCTGAAATTACTGAGGTCAGTCGGGTCTAAGCCTGTCTTTTTGAGTAAAGGCTCCACTATGGCATGCTTAAATGTATTGGGAAACACACCTGTAGTAAGAGAGAGGTTAACCATTTTGGTAACCCAGGGGCCAATTACATCAAACACTTTCACAAAGAGCCTACACGGAAGGATGTCGGATGAGCAGGAGGAGGGTGTCATCTTGGTCACCAGTGCCGAGACATCAGCCAGAGTCACAGCCTTAAATGAGGACCACAAGCAGGAGACAGGCTCAATGACAGCAGGGGTTCCACACAAAAGGGGAGGGATTTTCTCCTTGATCATCTTAATTTTGTCAGTGAAAAATGTCAACAATGCATTGCTGTCAGCTTCACAAAAGACAGGGGTAATTGGAGCAGCAGGACATACAAGGGAGTTGATCGTGTCGAACAACACTTTGGGGTTTTTCTTATTTACTGTTACCAGTTGACGAATATGGTCAGATCTGGCATTTTCCACCATCTCATTGTATGAGGACACAAGATCCCTCAGATAAAGTCTGTGCACCTCAAGGTTAGTGTGCGCCCAGAGTTAATGTTGACATGACTCGGTACAAAGATAAGATCACAGGATTGCTGCGAGAGTTTGAGCAATGGTTTCAGATTTTTGGTGAACTTAAGACAGATTTCACAGTTTTTTGCTCGCCATTCACAGTCAATGCCTCTGATCTGCCAGTCAACATCCAACTTGAAATAATTGACTTGCAGTGTGATTCAGATTTAAAGGACAAATTTGCCTCAGCGGGCTTGGACACATTTTATTAGTTTCTCCTGCCAGGTTACCCCAGACAGCCCTTGCTGCAAAAGTTTTGTCCATGTTTGGGACTACCTATCTTTGTGAACAAGTTTTCTCTGTAATAAGCATCAATAAAACAAAGCTGCGCTCAAGGCTCACACACAAGCACTTAAATGACATCCTGAAATGGCTGCTACTCAGGATATGACGCCTGATATTGATGTACTTGTGAAGGCTAAAAATTTTGCCGAGTTTCAGGAGCAGATTAAACAGTGAGTAACCCTGCTTAATGTAAAATGCTGCTTCAGACACTTTTGCAGCCTGAAGAGTTCTGTAAAAATTAATGCTTGCTGTGGAAATATACTCTGAACATTGTGCAATATCATGTCAGTCAGCAGCAGAGTTTGGTTTGGTGGAACCCTGTTCATGCATTGCCACAACTGATAAAGTATGTTTTTTTTATGTTTTGTTGTATAAACTGTATATATGTACAAGGCATTGGGGTAAAGCAACCCTCTTTAATAGTTCCCATCCACTTCAGTTTGTATGGTGTGGTGTGTCAGTTCAGATGGTCAGGAATACTACACAGATGTGGAAATGAGAGTAAATTTATAATAATTTCTAGATCTTGACAAGTTGATCATAAAGTAAAATACTATATTGGTCAATTTCAGATACCTGTGACTATTTTGTGCCTTTGTAGATACACTGTGACCTGTACGTGCTAATTCACATGAGTATATGATAAACTGAGGCATTATATTGTTGAAATTCTTCTTAAAAAATGTCAGGTTGTTAAAAATGTTTTGTAAAAAGATTGTTCCTTAAAAATGAACATTTTCAGAATGTACTACTTTTCTGCACTAAAACAAAGTGGAAAATTTGAAGTTGTGCCATGATTTACTGGTCCAGCCCACTTGGGATTAAATTTGGCTGTATGTGGCCCCTGACCTAAAATGAGCTTGACACCCCTGCTTTGAAGGGTTAAAGCCATCGTTCCGAGCCGCATACATCGTTATTAAGCTGAAGCTAAGTCAGTGTGAAAACTGTACACTGTCATACAGCCTGCTGGTCAAACAGTCTGCTGACTACGTTGACATCCAGCCTGAACTCAGCGTGCGGTCAGTCAGCTGTGGCAAATCGTGAGACGTCCAGATCAACCTGTGATACAAACAGCTGTAGCGACAATGGTTCATAGGAAAGCCCAGACATGTATCTCACTCCCGATGGTAACATGTGTCAACAGTTAACCTGGACGCTGCGCTCTCAGCGCTACAGCGAGCAGCCAACAGCTAAAAGCTAACAGCTAACATAAGAGCTAACAGCGGTATCCACGCCGCTCTCGAGCCGCTCGGCGTGAACAAATGCTTAATACTGTTCCACCCATGAGTTGTTTGAGAGTACAGAGATTCACGACAAAGATATGAGACCGATAACATCCCCTTTTGAACGATTTGTGCTCCGTAGCGCTCGTCTAACAGTGGTTCGCAGGTCGCAGCCCCGGCATCTCCGTTTGGATAGAAGTGTTCAAGCCACGTCAAAACGATACGGTAATGCAAAGTGCGCTTGCCCAAACGTGTCGTCGACGACACGTTAGGCGTAGAAGGGTTAAGTAACCATTTGAACGGAGTGCGGAATGAAAAATACCCGATGGTAACCGGTGTCACAAGGTAACCTGGACGCTGCGCTACAGCGAGCAGCTAACAGCTAACATAAGAGCTAACAGCGGTCTCCACGCCGCTCTCGAGCCGCTCGGCGTGAACAAATGCCTCAGCCTGTTCCACCCATGAGTTATTTGAGAGTACAGAGATTCACGACAAAGATATGAGACCAACAACATGCACTTTTTGACGATTTGTGCTCTGTAGCGCTCGTCTAGAATACACATATACATGACTTGGAGCGATGAGCAGAATGTTTTTCCTAGTTAGCGGACATGGCTGAGGACCCCTCTTCTCAAGACAGGATTCTCAAACCACACCACCAGCACATCTGGGACCCTCGCAAGTTAAAATAAACGCCAGTTAACCTGTCACACCAGTCGAGGCCATTAAGCTAACTGGAGCTGGTTTACAACGTTACAGAGAGTGAGGCTTGGGATCAGGAATCGTTTGCTCTGGTCTGGCTCTCCGATTTGACCAATCATGCTCTTGACTGAGGTTAGGACCTCCTACCTCCTCATTTACATATGGACACAGAAATACACAAATAAATAAATGTAGGTGACAGAAATACAGAAATAAATAAATGTAGGTGAACAGAAATGTAGAAATAAATAAAAAGCATTTATTCTTTTATTTATACTTTTATTTATTTATTTATACATTTATTTCAGCATTTATTTATTTATTCATTTATTTATGCATTTATTTATTTCAGCATTTATTTATTTATGTCAGCATTTATTTATTTATGTATTTATTTATTTATTTATGTATTTATTTATTTATGTATTTATTTATGCATTTATTTATTTATTTATACTTATGTCAGGTTTAGTCCTCCATAAACATGAGGTGCCATTTCAACTTTTGTTACATTTGGAAAGTTCAGCACATTTCTGAGATTTGGTACTCACCCAGCAGTGAACCTGCAATGGCACATGAGATTCCTTTCGACTCTTTCTGCTCTCCAATCTGAGAGTGAAAAATGTTGCTCAGATCTGGATTCTACAAAAAGTGTAAACAAAATAAAGATACATCAACAAAATATTAGAGAGAGGACACTAACTATTCAATTTGAGCATTCACTTCACTATCAGTTCCCTCTTCTGAAAGAGTTCCAAACGAACTTAGTACTATCCTACTCCTGATGAAATTTAATGGTGGAGCAGTTTTTCTAAATCTCGTGAAAATCCAGTGAAGCAAACTTCCTTTGAGCCAAAACAGTTTCCACCAAAGTCAATCAAGTGGTATCAAGGTTAATGCGGTATCTTGGCAACTAATGACATCATCTGACAGTCATGACAATGTCAGTTGTTACACACATCTTTCTCAGTACATAAATTAGTAACGTATGTCATTATTATGACTTAAGTTTTATCCATTGCTGAGGAGCCCAGTCAGTTTCTGCCTTCATCCTGAAGTCTTGTCACTCACCCCGACCTCCCTGAGCAGACTGCAGAGGTTCTGCTGCTGCCCCAGCAGCTGGATCGTTGCCTCCTGCAGCTGCAGTCCATCTTCCTGCTTCAGCCTCTTCAGCACACGGCCAGCTAGCATACAACAGCAGAAAAAACACATCATGCTTTTTCAATTATGTTTCAGTTTTTCAAATTCGATTTTTGCATGGCCAGAGTTTAAATATTGTACAGAAAAGCGCGACCTGACAGGCACGCTTGAGGAGCGGTTCACCATTACTCTCCTGCCTGTCAGGTCGCACTCAGAGATCGACAAGGGAAGTGGGGGTGCTGGGGGTGCTGCAGCACCCTCTAGTGGCGAAAGGGAATTAAAAAAAAAATTAATTCAAAATATTTTGCACAATTTATAAATGCCTTATGAATACTTTGGGAAATTATTTTGACACACGTTGGCTATAACATGTATTTTGGATTTTAATTTAATCATTTTTAGGCCTAATCAACACAGGTTCACGGAAGTTACGTTGTCAACGTCAGGCAGGCTAGTGGTCGCAGCCGAGTAAAGAGGTTTCCTGCTCGCTCCATACAGCAAACATCCATGGCAGCAACAGACTAAATGTACATATTTAGTATAATGACAGAAACGAGGAGGAAACAAGGCACAGAAACGCATTTCTGATTTTTTAGGAAAACCACCACCAGTGAAGAAGAACACTAGTACCGCAACCACGACAACAGAGAGCAGCCGGAGTGAGGAGACTGTCCGCCTCAGCCTGCAGTTGCACCGACAGGCCCAGCCCCAGCACTCGCAACCCAACCTAGCGTGATTGGACAAAAGTTGACACAGACCGCCTTGAACTCCAGCTCAAAATCCATGGGCCAGGCATCGCCAAGCAGCTTGCCGATGTCTCAAAAGACAGAGGGTCTAAGTGTGTCACAGTCCAAGATGTAGCACCATGTTTGACAAAGTTCCAGCCACAAACAAGAGCCGTGTTTTCAGAGACAGAAAAACTGATTGAGTTATGTCTGTGCCTGTGTCTGTGACTCTCTCAGCCTTGCGTCTTTTGAAGACATGGGTACGCAGCACCACGACCCAGAAAAGACTCACACAGACATTCTGAACTCCCTGGACATTCGTCCCCTCATTAGAGACTTTATCTCCACGACCCCAGAGCGCACCTCGACATTTTGACACCTGTAACCAGGGCACCCGGCCTGCAGCTCAAAGTAAGAGCCTGGTGCTGCCACGCACCTTCATATTCACGAGTTTAACGTCACACTAGAGTATTTTTGCAAGGCGGTGGGGATGGAGATGGAGACTGTTGTTTTGATCGTGTGTTCTGTGCGTAATGGATGCGGAGAACTGTTCAATAACGTTTAAATAGTTGGATATTATTTACTTGTGGTGTGCGTAAAAGGATTTGGAGCTAATGGAATCGCGTGTGACATAAACGTAGATGGCGCAGTGACCCAGGTTCATGCCAGCTGACCAAATCTATTGCATTGTTATAGCGTTATTGTGAAGTTTAATTAATAGCGCATATTCATTTGAGAACTGATGATGTCTGTGTGTTACAGACCCTGGCTGTGGGCACTGAAGTGTATTTGACAATAAAGTATTGAATCTCAATCTATTTATTTATTTTCAAATGTATTTTAAATAGGCCTATAGGCTCATTGGTTTTTGTCCCTAAAAAAATTTTTTTCACAGCACCCCCTGTTCAAAATCACTTCCAGCGGCCCTGCTTTTTGGCTGCCATGACAGTGATGCGCAGGAGATGCAGCAACTAACATGAGTAGTTCAAAAACCTGCTTTTCATAAACTCTGTGTACACAAACAATGTTCTCAATGCTCGTGTTCATGAGTAGAGACCCTGGTGATGCTATGAGCAAAGTGTCATGTTGTCTCCAGCCTTCTCACTTTTCTAAAAATAGCGATTTTGATGCTAGCGTATCATGCCCCTAGCACTCCCGTTCAAAATTAACGTGCCCAAAACCGAAACTACTGTAAATCTTAAAAGTGCCTCTTTCGTGGTAATTATGCTTTTACACGAAGGTTTGACTCATATTCAATCCCAAATAAAGCCTCGGTTGCTTTTTGGCGAGAGTTTCGCTTTAAAAGTTTCCCTAAGTTGTCCACCTTTTAAGAAATAACGTATTTATTTACAGATGCCTTTAGTAGGTTATTTCGTTTAAAAAGACTGTGAGTTGGGATGGTTCTCCACTGAAGGCCAGGCGAAACTTCACTTAAAAAGCTGCTATTTTATAATATCAGCGCTAAAGGCCGAAGCATGGTAATTAAACGTCTATATCAATCCGTAACGTTAACGTCACAGACGTCAATCAGTATATCGACACAATACAACGACATGAACGGGGAGAATATACTGGGTTTATTTCAGACAGTATTCATCATCATACTCTACAGATGATGACGATGACTTGGTCCAGCTGCCACTCACCGAGAAGGTTCGACACAGTCCTCTTCTGGGAAACCGATTGACACGATGCACTGAGTGACATTCCACTTTGTTTGACTATGCTTCAAGAGACACTCGACGTCTTAACCAAAATGAATACAATAACAGTGTTCTTGAAAATGATTAACACTACATGACATGTTTTGTTCCCTGGTTTGGTTTATCAAGCTGCGGTGGGACTGTTTGCTTCGCTCTCCTCCATGTTTCCCCTCGCGCTCTTCTCTTTCACTGGTCTACGCGAGAGCCAATCAGGATAGACTATACACAGTTCTACGTCACATGATCAGCGCCGAAATAAAGATAAATACATAAAATATATGATATCTTTATCTTTCATCATATAATCATAAGACATAGTTTAATGTATGTATTATTGTATTTTTATAAAACATTATGCTATTATAAATAAATAATTAATCGTTTAGTTTAAAAAAACTGGCACGTCAGAGCATGACGTCACGTAAAACAAAACAAAGTAAGACAGTCTGCTACTACAGAAATAATCACAACACTACATACAGTAGATCTATGAATTCCTTTCTGAAAATGACTGACTCAAAGAGTAGTACAGGTAGTTTAAAGGGTGAGCTCCAGGTGAATTTGCTGAACGACGTTTCATGTTCTATTTGAAAATAGTGAAAGAAGCAGAACAGGTTTTGAAACTCAATCTGATCTTTTGTTGTGTAGCCTACTTCCTTCCCTTGGAAACACCCCGAATGAGAATAGGAGCATTAGTCACAGCACTTGCTATGTCATAACAACATCTGCAGTGTATATCATTTTTCATGTCCTGTACTGTTTATGTCTTTCCTTTTATACAATTCTATTTATCTTTCAGTGTAAATGTTAACAGGGCATTGCTGTAAAGGTGCATGTATGCTAAGCTCTATCTGTATTTATATGATTAAAGAAATAAAACTGCTAAAGAAATAAAACCAGGGATTATTTGGATATAGCGAAAATCAGTGACGTGTCAATTGAATGGCAGTTTTACAGCTGTGGTCTTATTATGACACTGTTTTGCCATGATTTTTGATTGTGCATTTTTAATCTTGCTGACAAAGCATTCTGCTGTAACCTCTAATGAAACTAAAACACACTGGAGCCTTGAGACACACAGGCCTTTAAAAAGATACGGTCAGTTTCATTGTTTAAGTTATCTGACTTTTTAAATAGTTGTAGTTTAATCCACAGAGGAAGCAGAAAGGCTACAGGGTAAAGTGAATTAAACCTGACAGAAAATGTGCCTTTTTCTGATAGATCATAAACGCACTTCAATTTCACATCATCAAACAATGTTCATGGCAGATAAGTATTTACATTGTTAAGGAAGGTAATAATGCTGCATTAGTCCACATTACAATTAATATTACTTCATAAAAAAGAGTACTAAGTACAGGGCAAAATGCATATCAGCAAAATGTACTTCAAGTATCAACAGTAAAAGTACTCATTATCCAGAAGGGATGGCACTTAAATGTAGTTGGTCAAGCTGGAGATCATTTTAACTATTTGATATACCGTTGTGTCATGTATTAAAAGATTCACCTTGTCAAAAGGGTCTGCAAATCATAATTACATAAATACTTTATCAATTGTTAACAAATGATTTTCTAATACTTTTTAGATCAGTTAAAAATGCTTTAGAACAACTCCATAGTTTTTAAGTTTGAATAAGCACCAGTTCTGTAGTGGTAAATGATAATAATTCATTATAAATATAGATTATAGGTTTCACACTGAGTAAGTCTGAAATATTAAATGTTGATAAGTTAAAACAGCTATCATCTGTATTTAATGTTAACAATGGATCTTGTGACTACTTGTTAGCCATCTCTGCAGCTCCCCTTATCTCTATTGAGCTTCACAGCAGTCCTAATCTCCATCTGTCGTTTAGGAAAATGCATTAATGTATATAAAAGTATGCTATGACTGTATGTTGTCATTTTTTTCAAACATAAATATACTGACTAATGTGCAGTTATAAGTATGCGGAGCCTGTAAGGACAGGTGGGTAATTTAAGCTTCTCCCTTTACATAACAGAGATGTGACCTGGTTGTGGAGGCCTAAAGGACTGTCTTATTGTACTGTGGAAACTGCAGCAGAGTGAGTTCAGTTGATTTTTTCTCTAAACTGAAGTTATCAGTGAGGTTGTGATGTGAGAGATTAAGAACGCTGGGAAATAACATTTAAACAAGTTCCGCTGAGCCTTTAACAAATATGATTTCAACATACTGAGAGCCACACCTTTCCAAACCATACCGAGTGACCATGACTGTACAGCAGCATGCTCCATCCTGCCCTTGCTGTGCTCGAGTGAAGATCATTCTTCACAGTGTATGGCGTCTCCTCTCCCCTCAGCCACCCTTGTATTTTCTGGATTTCCCAGCTTTACTGCGGCAGGCAGCAGGAAAACCGTCTCATGGGAGTCGGTGAAAGGAACTCATGAAAACTTAATGCAATGTGTCCTCATGAATTTTTAAGAGCCCTCTCTTCCTATTGTGCCACTAATGTGCAGGGCAGTAATATAAACAGGAGTGCTGATGTACCGAGCTGAGTACAAACCTACCAGCAAGGCAGAGCGTCATCACCTGTCAGCCTCATGAAGAACAGCACACAGTGACACCTGAGGACACATACTCACTCACTCAGTCACTCACTCAGTCACTCACTCACTCACTCACTCACTCACTCACTCACTCACTCACTCACTCACACACACACACACACACACACACACACACACGCACACACACACACACACACTTTCAGTTACAGTGGCAGCTCTTGTCTGAATCAGAAGTGAGTCATTGTCACTGGAGGGAATGTTTTGGATCTGGACCTCAGCACGCTTTCCTGTGTTTGTGTAATAAAGTTTGAGAAAGAGGCACAGGGAGCACATGATGTCAGCATGATGTCACTTTGATTGCACAGTTCCAATAACAGGTTAGCTCACACACATAGCATACTAAATATGAATACTACCAAAGTCAGACATAATTAACCCATGAATGTCAACTGAAAAAGAGTGTAAGAACAAACTAAATATAGCCTCTGAAGGCCAGAATCTTACTATAGGCCCTATGCTGGTCATTTTGTACTGTTTGTAATGTTTTGTGTGAAAAATCTTTTCAGTCCCCACTGATTGTATTTAGTTACATTTAGACTTATGTAGGTCAGGGAACAGCTACGTTCATGACACATGCCTCTCGTGAGAAATTTCTATAAAAAGATGACATGCTGTAAAAAAAGAAGAAGAGGGAAGTGGTCATTGCCCAGAGAGATTATGTTGTTGTTCTTACAGTCATCATTCCCTTGGGAGAAACATAGAGAACTTGACTTACCCTCCTGTGGTAGGAGACCACAGGGGTTGAAACACACCAGCACTGACTGAGATACCCAGCAGCTTCAGCTCAGCCTGAAGGCTTTACAGCTGTGCATTCCTGAGAGATCGGACCAATCTGCTGGGCCAAAACAGCAGGTCTCAACTCTCCTTTTCCACCCAAAAACTTCCACAGAAAACATGTTAATGACAGGACATTAAAGTCTGCTGCTCTTGGCACGTGCTGTAAACAGGAAATTCAATGTGCACATAAAAATGCGTGAGTACAAAACCTCTCCCTTCATTCACTGGATCTGGGAGCTGTTTCTAAGGCAGGAAAAGGAAGGTTATTGTGTTAATTGTGAACAGTGAGTGTATATTCCGGACTTTGAAACATCTTGTTGGTTCACCTCAATAGTTAAAGAACACAGTCATTCAGTTGGCTGTGTTCTTTAACTATTGCTTACTATCAATAAACGTAAGCTGATAAAAACTGAACCCTGTCATCTGGTTCAATACTGAACTGGAGGCAAGTCGCAGAATTACTGCCCATACTGACCTTTAGCACGGTTTCATTGTCATGGACTTTCCCCCATGGTATTTCACAGACTGGTCTTCTTTTAATCTAACAGTTTGATTCCTCTTTTCAGTTCAAGGAAGAAGTTTATATTCATCTCCTTCATTGCCTGAATGGATAAAAGTAGAAACAATAAACAATCTTCTGCTATCTATTTTTATCACTGGCAGTGATTCCATTAAATACAGTGAATCCTGAGTCTTAAGTTCAAAATTGGCTTTGTTTGTCTGAGGATATGAAGTGGAAATGGACAAGTCAGGACAGACTAATGGCATTCTAAGGTTGTAAATGGTTGAAGAGCAATTCTTTATATTGTTGGGTGGTTGAATTTACTCTTCACCAGGGCCACGTACATTTTCTAGAATAGAAGTTAGTTTCAAAGATGAATATCTTAAAAGGTCCATGGAGTTTGTGTGTGTGTGTTGTGTGTGTGTGTGTGTGTGTGTGTGTGTGTGTGTCTGTGTGTGTGTGTGCCCACTGGCCCCTTTAAGTACTGCAGTCAGTGTAGCCATTTTTGATTTGATGATTATGCTTCCTTAGTCTGAATCAAAGTACTAAATGCTGCCTGTTGAAAAAAACTAATTGCAAGATTTAAATTCCACTTATGTATGTTTGTACTATTTTGTGTTTTTAGGAGTTTCTCAATAGTGTGTAAATGTTTTTTTCAGTGGCTTATTCTCCCTGACCAGACTACAGTTTAAGAGGAAACAATAACCTTCTGCTATGTCTGACATAAAAATGTGTTGTTTGATTAAATCAAATACGAGAATAAAACTGGTATCAAAGCTTTTAGAAATGATAAGTCAAAATGTTCCACCTAAGAATTTCAACATATACTGTGGAGCTGTTCTTTCAATATGCAAAACACTGAGGAACTGTTGATTCAACCATCTGTGTGCAAAGTGAAACCAAACAGTCACTAAGTGCAAACAAGCCCACAGCTCTCCAACAACATTGACCTTTCAGACATGTTACCTGGCACATACTCTTGACAAACTTATGTTTGCTTCAACAATGTATTTTATTTACTTTTTCCTCATTTCTCTCCTCTTATGTTCAAGTACATGGATTCGCATATCCAGGGAACACAATCAGTAGCAAATACTTTCAAAACATCATCATCATCATCATCATCATCATCATCATCATGTTCCTGTTTGATTCACAAATGATTCCACTTAACACCCCCAGTTACTCCCCCAGGCTAAGACACATGGACCTTTTGTAAACATGATGCAAATCAATCTTTGCTTTTTGATTACAAAAAGTAATCTGGTACAAAAATATCTTTTCTTTTATAGGTATTTCTCTTCTTATGAATATTTACATCAATAAGTACCTCACAGTATAATCTGATTTTAAAAAGTACATACTGTAAAATCAACACAAAAAAGGTCTCAGAGGGGTAAAAGGCCTTTGGTTTTCATGAAAAATACGAAAACAATAACAAAACACAAAAAGTTCACTCCCTGTCCTGTGTATCACAACAGTAAATACTTGATTGGTGATAGTTGGGTGTCTTGTAGCCAAGACTGTAGGACACCAAATTTCCACAGGTTTGAAAGGGTTCATTATCCAAAAAGTTTAGAACAAAAACTGCAGCTACAATCAGGCGTCACTCCTGGCGATGGCAGACCCACACAACCTCCGCTGGGCAAAGTACCCCAGAACGATGAGCAGCATCTCTGAAGTGCTGCTGAGGGCCACGATGAAGGGTGCCTGGGATGCGAAGTCAGCCTCTGCCCGGCGGAAGGAGAGCTGCATGACAGCGAGTGCCAGGAGGCTGTTCTGGACACCCACCTCGATGCTGACTGTCTTCCTCTGTGGTGGGGCCAGGCCTGCCACCTTGGCCAGGATGGCTCCAACCACTAGGCCCAGCAAAGGCACCGTCACCCCAACAGCCACGATCTGAGGCCCGACGTTGGCCAGGATGGACGCGCCCATTTGGTAGGCCATAAAGATGCCACCAACGATGAGCACTAAGCTAAATGGTCTTATAAGAGCCAGCAGGACACGTGTGAGAGCGGGCAGACGCAGCTTAATCAGCATGCCCAGTGAGATTGGGATGGCAATGAAGAGGAGGGTACCCAAGATCTTCACAAACGGTACATGCAGGGCAGCATGCACACCCAGCAGCCGACCATACAGAGCTGATGACAAAGGCATAGCTGCCGCCGCCACCACTGTGGAGACCAGGGTCATGGAGATAGCCAAGGTAACGTCCCCTCCAAGCAGCAGGCTGTACAGGTAACCACCCCCACCTCCCGGGGCAGAGCAGGTGATGACCAGGCCCAGGGAGAGCGCTTTGTGCAGTGAGGCCAGACGGGATACACAGTAGGCATACAATGGCATCACCAGGAACTGACCCAGCACCCCTAAGAGTAGAGGCACTGGGCTCCTCAGCAGACCACGCAGCACCTCCACCTCCACCTTGCACCCGAAGGCACACTTGTTGATGAAGATGAGGGGCAGCAAGGCAAACAGTACAGGGTTCTCAGAGAAATGGGACAGGCCACCCGACTGGATTAGCCGGGTGGCCGGGTCATCATTACCGGGAGCCACTCTGATGGAGTAGTCCGTCCTCTCCTCAATCAGAACCGGGACCGAGTCCTGGTCCATGTCCAGCAGCTGGATCTGCAGCTGAGCCCTGCCTGGGAACCCGGAGCGGATGCTGATGATGTAGCTCTTGGCTGTTCCTGCGTGGCCGCTATCCGTTACATTAAGGATGGAGAGCACCTCCGGGTCCAGGGAGCGGACTGTAACCGTCTGCTTCCAACTCTGGCGGCCCTTCCTGCTGGTCGTGGCGCTCTGGTACTGGCTGGAGATTACAATCACGCCGTTGGTGTTTTCAGGAAACTCGAATTCCTGCGATGAGCCGTCTCCGATTCTGATATATCTGCTGCTGCTGTCGGCCGTCAGATTGGTGTCGTTACTGCTGTCGACGGTGAGGTTTCCGGTGGCCCACGCCCGGTCCGCTCCGCGGGTAATAAGGAAGAGACAACAGAATGTAAATAGCGTCCTCATCTTAGTGACGGGCAGGGGGCGGAGGGGCGCCACAAAGACACACTTCTCCCCTTCCAGCTGCCTCCCCAGCCAGTTACACCGCCGGCCTGTTACACCAGGACGGTAAACTTCTCATTCTAGCCTCCGGCAGAAAACGTCAGTGTCGGCAGCAGACTCCACATCTCGTCTGGTTCCCATTTTCTCGCTGCCTTTATACCGGAACCTAAACATCACCCCGCCCTGTCCTGTCCGAGCCCAGCTCTACAGCAGCAGCCTCCGGCACACAGGAAACACACTCACACAGGTCTCTCACCGCTTCTCTTTCGTCTACTCGCAGCTAAGATGTCCGTCCCGGCAGACCAAGGCTTCTCCTCGCCTTCCGTTTTTATTATCTCCCCGGTGGATGACAATTGAGAGCATCGTAGCTCGGCTCCCGTTAGGTTGCTTGTTCAGACTTATCTGTAAAAGCAGCGTCAGTTAAAGTCAAACTTCCGGTCCTGAAATGCCACAGTAAAAGCCCTGTATTGAATTGAGGAACATTGGTGGTACTTGAGGATGTCATCCTGGTAAATCAGGCATGTTCACTCCGAGAGGCTCCCAAAGCCAGTTGCCTGTGTTGTTTTCAATTACATGCCAGTTTCACTTGGAATTTGTAATTCAAACTCCTTCATTATTTCAGTTTTGTAATCTGCATGTGAAATTACTAAACTCGGTGTTTATCCGAGCATTAACCTAGCATTACAGTATAATAAAGATGTATGCATTGCACAGGTGGAGCAACAGGCCACCTGTCAACTTAGTACAGCCACAGTGCTAATGCACACAAATGTGTGTAATATTACCCCGTCTTGGGACATTAATAATATTAACTCGATTTAATAATGTTTCCCCAAATTGCTATATACAACCGTTTACTGATCAACGAAAAGTCGCATGAGTTTATTTTAAAAGAAAGAATACAACCACTTCCTGTCTCACTCTGGTCAACTGTGACCACCTTGACGTGAGCCATTATTAATCCAATCGGAGCGGCCCAAAGCGTCAACCCTCTCCGTGCCTTAGCCAATGAGCAGGGGCGGTCACATGGGAGAGGGAAGACCATGATTTCTGTCCACTGGGGGATGGGGGGGTGGGGGAGAGCCAGGGATTACCCATCACAGATAGGAACAGCGTGACATGCATTTAATTTCCTGACAAAGCTAAAATGGCGGAATTCGAAGAAAATGAAGCTATAATATTAAAGTGATAACTGAGAAGAATATAACATGTTGTAAGTTGCAGCGAGGTTTGGGGTCCATGACACTGCTCCAAGCTCATCTCTTACTTACACTTTGACATTGTCTTTCCTATTGTCCACTGCAATTGCAAACATGTAAATTGTATTGCCTTTTTCTATTACTGACTCTCACTGTCATTTTCTCTTCTCCTGATCTGTAATCCCTGTAGTATCTTGTGAGACTGAGCCATTTGACTCATGGAGGTAAATCCACAGTCACGCTCTCTGAGCAGTTTCCAATTTCAAACCGGCTGCCAAGTAGGCTATTGCTTATTTGTCATACACAAACACCAGACACAACCAGGAAACCTGACACTGCTACTCATTCCGGCAACTTGGCATCAGATGGGAGCTCCATTTTGTCAGCATAACCCTGTGAGCATCCCTTTTTATTGTAGCTGGCTCCTGCTGGGACATACTCACATATTTAAAAGTATTTTCAATTCGTAACGTCTGGTTTTCTTCCAGTGAGTGCACCAGAGGTGTATCCTGGACATTAACTATCACAGCCCACTGTGTTCAAGTCAGTCCTGGGACAGCCTGTTCATCACCATTGTGTTTTCAGTTGTGCGTCCTCTTTCTGTCACCATGGCTAAGTCAAGGCTTCCAGACAAAGAAAAGGCGGGGGAGTCCATGGTGGAAACACTCAGTGCACGCCAAGACAACCTGCTGGGGTGAATGCTCAGGCCTCTTCTTTGACATTTCATGGAGCGACAGCCAGTTGTTATGTGGCTGCAAGGCACGCACAATCCCTGCCTGGCATTTGTGCTGCTCCCCTCCCTGGGCTGTCTAATTATTTATCCATGGTATGATAATTTACCTCATGACTTATTTCACAAACAGAGAAGGGGGGAGGCAGCAGGAAAGAAAGACTGGAGACGGATGCAATTGGCCATCTCAACACTTTTCCTAGTAGTGGCTTCAGTGAGAAATCGCAGAAAAAAAAGATGTTCTTGCGGTTGCTTCAGCTGTTTACCCAGAGAACACAGTAGCCTGTATTTGCCTTTGTTTGTGAACACTGATTCTTGGTGAATATTCATGAACCAACTGAGAGCAGCGGTTATGATCAGCCTTGTTGTGCGTTTCTAATGAGATCATAAGCAGATGACTAATCCAAAAGCACTGTCCTGAAATGCAGGTTTGGCACTAAGTACAAGGTTATCCTCTGCTAGACAGCTTGGCAACGATACATCACAAACAGGGCTGTAGTCAGGATTTTATAAATAGAGTTCAGAAGTCTCCCAGTGAAGATTCTCCTGCTGTGTGTTCAGACTGAGCAAAACTAAGTATAAGGGTGGTGTGAGTAAATAAGAAGCAGGTGCAAAGACGTGAGTGGATATTAATAGACATGAATTTGCTCTGGGCAAAATGAAAATGTTTCAATATGAACGAAAAAAAAGCACTTTGGGTCCACCTAATGAACATACAGAGATAAGACGAATAATGAGAGAAACTGGAGAAAAAATAGAGAATTAACTGGTGTTCCTGGTGAGTCACCAAACCATCCCACCCCAAACACAATCACTGTGATACACTCCCCTCCCACAGGGGACCTCATGCCAACATTTTTCTCCCTTGCTGCAGCTGGCTTCATCAACCAAGTCAGGGCTCCCTAAATCCTACCCCTCCCCACAGAGACTACAAGAGAGGTTCACCCAAAAATGAAAATGTAGTCATTATCCACCCACCCCATGCTGATGTTAAACCAAGCTGTAAGGAATGCTACGTGAAATGTCGTAGCCCCCTTAAAATATCTGGAGCTTCACAGCAAAACAGCATTGCAACATTCTCCTGAACAGCTGAATTAGATGGGGACTTGTTTTAAAACAAGTGAAATGATTACCCTTTTCTACTCAATTTAAGATGAAGTGGATTTCTTTAACTAACATCTGTGTCCTTACTACTGTAGAAAAGCAACATTTGTAGCAGCTGACATCTTCACATTCATGCTTTTGGTATCCTCTACCTTTGCTTGAAATTTGATCCAATAAATCATACAGCTATAATACAGCTTTATCTCTCTGTATTAAGTAAACAAACCATGATATCTAATGACAGATTATGTCAGATGGCAAGACTTTATTTTCATGAGATTAATATACAAAACAAAAGTGCCGCAAAGTCTGTTGAATATAGTATAAATTAACCCTCCCTGTGTTAAAATGGATGAACAAGTGAAAACAGGGTGACGCTGCACTGTCATAGGTGGAGGTGTGGCTTACAAATCCTCTCACTGTTGTTTACTTTGTACGCTCAGAGAGAGATGCATCAAGGCTACTCAGTGTAGAGCCATGATCTCAAAAGACGAGAAAAAACATCAGCTACTGAATAATGAATAACATTCCGGCACATCTTTAACTGAAACACTCATTTCAAACAAATACCTGGTTAACAAGGCAAGCGGGGAGTAGCAGCTAGGGCTTGGAAATATATACGATATACATCGGTAACGTTATGAGTCTACATATAATCTTAGATTTTGGATATTGTTAAATGGTGATATGGCAGGAGTGTTGTCTTTTCCTGTTTTTAAAGGCTGCATTACACGTAACGTAATGGTATTTTCAGAATTTACCAGGCTGTTCTACTTGCTCTAATACATGTCTTTACCCAATTAGTTATTTTATATCCCTAGTACTGATGGTTATTCATCAGAAATCTCTTGACACAATTTTGTGAAATTACCAATAGTCATCCCTACAATATTGATACAATATCAATATTGAAGTTGGGAATATCTGGGCACCTAGTTCTAACATTTATGAAGGACTTTTGATAAGATTTCAAAATATTGACATATATCATATGTCACAAAATGGCATAAAATATTGTGATATTATTAAAGCCATACCAGCCAGCCATAGTAGCAAGTTATTCTTGTCAAAAAAAAAAACAAAAAAACAAGGTCCTGCATGTCTGTCTCCAACTAAAACTGTTTGGGAAAGAACTTAGACAGGTGGGGAGGAGAGAGGCATCCAAAAACTTAAAGGAACAGTTCCTCCAAAAATGGAAATTTAGTCATTATTTACTCACCCTCATACGAATGAAAAGTTATTTTCTAAGAGGAAAACTTAACGAAACTTCTGAGTTTGACTCAGCAAGGGGGTCGGTAGTTAATGAATGAATTTTCTATTTTGGGTGAACTGTTCCTTCAAATCAAGCACCCAAAAACAAAAAAAAGATCAGGCAACCGAAGCTCACACTCGTCACAGTCAGTGTTGAAGTGAAGCTAGTTAAGACCAACCATCTCAGGCTTGTCTGGCAGGAAGAGGAATGGAAAATTCCTTTTATTGACCAACGTCCGTCTGAGCGTCAGGTTGCTGCTGTTTGCCATCTAATTTACCGTCCTTCAGGCACTGGCGGGGAAAGCAACTATGCAAGCACCTGCACCATAAATAAGGCGTTCAAAGCAAAAGATCTGAATACAGGCATGAGAAATAATCTACGACAAACCAGAATACAAGTAAAATACATAAATCACCCATTTTGACACTGAAAACAAAAGGTTTGATGATTGTCCTTTGTCATGAAGCAGGTGTTTACTGGATGAATCGGATGAAAAAAGGAGACTGTTAGTGTCACCAACATGTCGTGAGCTATAAGCAAATACTGATATCTCTTTCCCATTATATATGTGTCTCCTTCCCCCAAAGAGAATCATCCATTTAAACCAAGCTGAACTGACAGAGACCAAAAAAGAAAAAAAACTTAAAACATGTAGACATATCTATAACCCACCCTGCACCTTATGAAAGCCAGGGACACCAATCCCCTTATAATTATTATAACTGCTTAATAAATCTTCATTTTCATCATTGTACATTATACAAATGGGTTTACTTCTTGTACAAAGCATACATCCAAGAACGTGTGATTTGAGAACTGGAGAGTGTAGCCAAAAGGAGACTGGGCGGTGGTGACGGAGGACACAAAGGCAAACAAAAGTTGGTAAATAAGAAGAAGGAAAGGTAAACTGAGATCCATTGGGGAATTAGAGGGGGGAAGATAGAAACGGGAATAGATGGATCGAAATGGGAAGGTGAACCAGAGGGAGATCCATGCCTGCTCAAGTGGTATTTCTAGCCGGTGTGTGTGTGTATTTATAGAGCAGGGATATGGTAATCAATAGGCTCATTAAGTCCTCCTGGTAGGAACAGTTCAACAGAAACACACACAGCTCCTGCTGCCGTCACCAAGCTCATCTGCCTCCGCACAGCTGTAAGCTCCATGTCCTCTTCTGGTGGACGCTTCAGTTTCGCAGGGCGGCCAACCTGGAGCAAGTGAGAAATGTGGTGAGAATGAGTCTTATTGTTTGGAGCTTTTGTGAAATGAGATAAAAGCCTTAAAAGATGCATGGTGCTGAATTACATTTCCTAACAGCCAGTGTTTACACAATTTGAGGGGGTCTTAATACTCTAATAATAGTAATAATAGTAAGTACTGTAGCCATATATTTGAATAACAATTGTTATTTTGTAAACTTTTTGTTGTGTTCCGTTTGTGTTAAATTGTTCTTTGTATTGTTCTATATGTCCTCAATATACTTGAGGTCTTCCTTATTGTCATCAAGTTGAAATTAAATAACCTCTGGTGTTAATGACACACCCAGATCTGAACGATCACGGCTTAAGCTGGTTGACAGTATACAGAGATAACAACATAAATACAGTATATCAGCTGGCAGATATTTTGCCATACCATTACATATAAAGATATCCCTTATCTATAGTTGTATGAGTCAATGGGCATGGCTGGAAATTATTTTTGCAGCAAGCTGATGAAGTATTTGATTTACTATAACATGTCTTACTGTTTTCATCAGTGAAGTATGGAGTATGCTCTGTGTCATTAAGTGGCTTGAATATGTAACTATGATCAGACAATAATTAACTTTTGTGTCTATTGCACCCAATAAAAAACGTATTGTTTGCTGGGATTAGGAATTAATTCAAAAACAAAATTTCTCTATTGGCTATGCAGTAATCTTACTTTAATACACTGTTAAAGAAAATTAAGGGAACACTTAATTGTCACAGTACAACACCAGGTCAGTTCATCCTCAGTGACAACAGGTGCAATGGATAGGCAAAAAGCAAGATAACCCCCAAAAAGAGAATGGTTTTGTATGTGATGGCCACGACAATTGCTCTCTCCTTATCCTTCCTGACTGATTCTTCTCTAATTGTATTCCCTTAGTGTCCATTTCACTTCTGGTAGCATTAGGCGGTACCTGCAGCCCAGTCAGGTTTGAACAGGTTGTCCAGCTCCTCCAGAATGGCACATCCATACGCAAGAAGGTTTGCTGTGTCTCCCAGCACAGTCTAAATACCATGGAGGAGATACCAGGAGACATGAGGAGAGCTGGAGGAGGAGAGCTTGGCAGGGCCCAGCAGAAACCAGCAGCAGGACAGGAACTTGCTCCTTTGTGCGAGGAGGAACAGGAGGAGCACTGCCAGAGCCCTACAAAATGACATCCAGCAGGCAACTGGTCTGCATGTTTCTGACTAAACTGTCGGAAACAGAGTCCATGAGGATGGCATGAGGGCTTGACGTCCTCTAGAGGGACCCGTGCTCACAGCCAGGCAGCATGCAGCTCGCTTGGCACTCATGAGATAACACCAGAATTGGTAGTTTAGGCAGGTGCCCCGTTCTCTTCACAGATAAGAGCAGGTTTAAACTGAGCACATGTGATGGGCATGAGAGAGTCTGGAGACCCTGTGGTGAAGGTTATGCTGCCTGTAACACCTTCCAGCATTAATGGTTTGGGTGTGGGTCGGTGATGGTCCGGGGAGGCATATCCTTGGCGGGTCGCACAGACCTCCATGTCATAGCTAGCAGTACCCTGACTGGCTATGCCTGGCGTCATGTGACAAGAGTGTGTAGGCAGTTCCTGGATCACCAAGGCACTGATGCCATTGACTGGCCCTCTCGTTCCCCCAGACCTTACATCTATGGGACATTATGTATTGGTGCATCCAACGCCACCAAGTAACACCAAAGACTGTCCAGGAGCTCACCGATTCCCTGATCCAGGTCTAGGAGGAGATCGCCAAGGACACCAGCCACTGACTCATCGGGAGCATGCCCGTATGTTGTTGCGAGTGCATACAGGCAGACCGAGTCATATAATGAGCTGCCGCAAATTGAATCAGTCTGTGTATTTAATTTTTTACATATCTGAATCCAAAATCCATAAATGTATCCATAATGATCAAATTTGGAATCCAGCCCTCATTGGGCTTGATGATTGCTGATGATTCTGGTTTCCACTGACCATTGTTGCATAACTTTATTTCTCAACAAATTATACAATATACATCAGTAAAGATTTTCAACTTGAATAATTCATTCATCAAAATCTAATGTGTGATTAACATGTTCCCTACATTTTTGAGCAGTGTATAAGACAATTTATATTGTATATAACTATATATGGCATACTGTCATAGAGGGTATCCATATTGTCTGCCTGCGAATAGGTTCTAAAACTGCTTTATAAACTTGCTATAACTACTATGACCCTAAAGAATCGTAAACAGGAGAGTACTGGCTAAATGTTTTCTAAATTCAAAAATATAATTTAATGATGGTAGCAAAATATAGCCTATTGCCTCACATTTGTGATATGGGTTTTGTAATAAAGTTAGATTTACAATAGAATAAGACTGATAAATCTTATGAGCCAACATATTGTCCAGTATCAGCTTATGCTAATTATCCACATTGACGTCTGAAATGGTCAAAAAAAATAATTACATAAAGTGCCAAAATGCTACTGACATGTTAACAGGAATTCATACTATTTTTATGCCAAAATTAACACGTATATGTGGGATTTTGAAATGCACATAAACCTGCTAAAATAAGCGATTGAGTCCTTCCCTTTAATGCCATTGGATGATTTGACCTTTTTTCCCTTTTTATCTGCTGCGTCATGTTAGAAATCATGAACACAACATGATCATTCCACACCAGGATTAACTATTAGAAATCTACAGTAAGCTTTTCTTGAGAAACTTTTAAACCTCAGCTGTCAGCCTGCTTCAACATGAAGCAAGAACAGCCTAGTATCATGTTTTCCTGCCAGAAATCTGTCAATAACAAGTTAACATTAAAGCCACCTCTATATCTTAACACCTGCTTAATGAGCATTTCACAGCTTGGCATGTGAAAGCTGGTCCCCGTGTGGTGTCCCAATTATATTTTCTAGAAATAACTTGTGTTTAGATAGAAAGACCACAACAACAGCCCAGCAGGTAACAAAGCAATTTACTGATCTCTAGCAGCTCTCTGGGCCTGGAGATAAAGTCAAAAATAGAGCTGAAAATAAATAATAAATTTCTTTATCAATTTACCTTTTTTTAAATATAAATTGCTTAACATATGTAGTGTAAGAAAATAGTGAAAATACCTGCATCAATAATCAACTTGATCAAACTTTTGTTGGCCAACAAATCAATTAATTTATGATGTCAGTACCAGTCAAATCTTAGTCAACCAGAACCTTAATGACCGACTACAGAATCTAATATGTTAGATTTAAGGATTTTGAACATCTCTTTAAGATCATTATTTATGCATTCTAAGACCTTCTAGTATTATATTGTAACCTGTAACCATAACAGAAACAATCTCTACCAAATGCATTTAGTAGCTATTTTTGCTCCAATATATTGATGTTATCGGTTCCATATTGGGTTTTTTTCTGTAGTTTTGTTACAGCATAATCAATAACATTTTCCTAAAAACACGCAAGTGAGACTGAAGTTAATGCAACTTCATAAAAGTGGCCATCACTTCATAATCCACTCAGTTTTGGAGACCTGTCAAAATCATATTTTAGACATTTTAGGTCCTAAAATTCACACAGGACACAAGGATCCACAGAAACTGTGAATTACTACCAACTAAGAAGAGGCAACTCCAAAGACTTTTTCTGCATATGTAACTTACCAAACCACAGCTCATTTGACTATTCTGATAACCTCTATGGTTACATTACAATGCAGCTTCGGTCTCTGAGCTGAACATAGTGTTTCCTTCTTGTTGCCTATGACTTTGCAACCACAACAGTTGTGTTATGTGCGTGGGTGTTGTAACTGCTGGTTCAATCTAATTTACTGATCTCATGCTGGATTCTAACTGCAAAGTTGCCTGATCATGTGCTACTTGTTTGCCTGGTACCACAGGATAAAGACAGCTTTATCAGGTTTGGAGCAGGGAGATTCATTCTCTTGCTTAAGGAAACATGAGCAAGACACACATATGTCTCTTTTAACCTGTGACATAGTAGTGAGCACATATTGTCTTCTACCAGGTATAGACAGTGGACCTTACCGTCGAGACAGATGGTCCTCCTTCTCCTGACTCCGTGAGCTCTCGGCGCCCACTGAGGTGGCTCCTGCAGGCAGCTGGTTGAGCTGGTCCATCACCTCCAGGCCACTCTCCTCCGCTATTTGGTGGATGAGGTCATCCACCTGCTCCTGAGGGGTGGTCAGCGTCATCGCAGAGCTCATGGAGTCCTCCATGACCTGGTGTAGAAAAGAGATGGCTGTATCATATTGAAGTAACATTGAAAACTCAGACAAAACAGTGTTTTTCAGAAGTCTGGGTTTGTTCTTAACTGCTTAATTTTGGATACAACTAATCAAGTCCAAATTAGTTCAACTAGAGAATACCTAAAGAAAACTGAATGAAAATACATACACCATACAAGAACAAATAATAGCCACTCACTGAGGTGTGGACATCAAGGTTCTGCACTTGGGTTTCAAACTTATCCATGACTGCAGAGACCTTTTGGAGATCCATGGAGTTTAGAGCTTTGTCCAGGGCTTTGGTCACCTGGCCCATGTTTTTGGTCACCTGGTGGAAAAAAATACCTTAATAATGTATTTGATTCATTCTGAAAAAGACAAAAAACCTTGTGTTCTCCCCTCCCAAGCTTATGTGATGTAGTAATATGAAAATAAAGGCTTTATAATCCAACGTTTTGATTGAACACAGTAACTCACTGCCTTCATGGTGACAGCTGTTTGGACTTTAGAGGCGACAGCATCGACTCGAGACGCCATTCGGAGCCAGTTAAGACCCTCATTTTTTTTCCGGATAGCATTTTCTGCATAAACTCTGGCACATTCCACATTTTTCTGTTGCAAAGCCTGGTAATGACACAAAGACACTGTTAACACTCCAAATCAATCATGTTTCTACAAATCACTTTCAGTATATCTCATTCAGTTAAATCAGAATATACATGTAAATGTACACATATGTTAAATCAATTTTGAAACAATATTGCTTGTTAATTTAACTTATTCTTTTTTTTTTTTCAAATCAGTCTCTTATAGTCTTATATTTTATGTTTCTGGGTTTCTTTTCCTGTAGAGTCATTGAGTGGATAGAACAGTGTAGCTCACTTAAAGTTAGTGATAATCCTTTCACCAAAATGAGCATGCATGTGAGCATGTGAGCTCATACAGGATATGAGAAGTGAGAACTATGATGACTCCACAGGGAAATATCTTTGGCCAGTGAGATAATAAGACAGTGTTCTACCCCTATTGTTCCATGAGAGTAGTCATCAGGATATCTCCTCTGTAATCTTCTCAACTAAACATGCATTTTAATCAGGGACAGAAATGCCTAATGGAAATATTTACCTCTAAAAACAATTACCGATCTCTAAGGTAGCGACACATCAATTTCACAGAACAACCTAGGCAGTCCTCGTTCAATGTTTAAGTTGTGTTGCCCCCTGCTGACGGATGTGTGCCACTATCTGTGCACAATCTACAGATTACAAAATGCACAACACCCAAAACTGACAGGGCAGGAAATGTATATTAGACAAGTTGAAAACATAACAAACATAATAGAAAATGCTTGTTAGTAAAACATTTAACGTGGAGTGTAAAAAAGAAAACATATCTTGACATGTCTTAACTGTGTATCATTATATATAACCTTCTATATATAATATCATAAAATAAGACAGATACATATTATGCAAGTAGAGCACGAAGTTATTGTAAACAAACAATGCAGTTCATTCTACAAGTTTCTTTATAAAAGCCAACTAAACATCAGTTAATAGTTATTTTACTGTTGAACAATCAAAAATACTTACATAATTATAATTATTACTGAAAAAGGAATATTATTAGCTTTGTATTTATTGTTTCTACACTTTAATTTTCTACACGTTTTAACTACTAACTCGCTGTGTTATCTATCGATGTATTCAAATATTTTCTGGACCATTTATGACTTTTACAATATATACATATACAAGGCATATACAATGTCTGGAAAAAGCCATTTTGGGCACAACTCCAAACATTATCATTACTCTCTACAGGCCAGCTGCAAAAATGACATAACTTAATTATACAACTGTTAAGGGAAAAAGAAGACATAACAAAAGAGTATGACATGCAACAAATGTCTCTTCAAACAGACGAGATCATTGTTGGAGATTGTGATCACAATATATGGTATGTGACTTCGCCATCAGCTTGGGCCAGTGTGCTCACCTTCTTGACCTTGGCCTGCTCTTTTTCAGACTCCTTCTCTGCCTTCTTGGCCAGTCTTTCAAGCTGCTTGGAAGTGAACTGTTAACCAACGAGAAACATGTACAGAACATTAATAAATAATGCCCTCCTACAAGTTATATCAAGCTCATATGGATTAAATATTTTAACAGACACATACCTTAAGCTGGAACAGTGTGTCTGGGGAGAGACAGTGAAATAACCTATTATATAGCAACATATATACGTGAATGTGAACATTTTGAAAAGCATTATACGTCTGAACCTGCAAGGGCTCAGGGATTTTTCAGTGTTGAAAGACCAGTACCTGTGACATGTCACCGATAAGAGGACCACAGAGTGGTGACTACAGTACTGCATCACTGCCAAAGTATTGGTGATCATAGAAAGTTGCGTCAATCAAATTTACTTTGAAGCAATGACGTCTTAATTTCTTCTGAGTGAATCTGATTGATTACAGCTGATGATTATTCTGTACCCACTTTAATAGGGCTTCTTTAATATACCCATTAGACTTAGCCACAAACACATAGGTGGGAAAATCAAAAGAGCTCAGCATGAAAGAGCACAATATTGATTTGAATGGTAACTAAAATCGTAGCAGACACAGGTGCCAAGATCAACTGTGTAAACAACTGTAAGTTTTAAGTGCATGTCACAGTTGTGTCACTGCCATGATCAGGAAGAAAATGCAAACTATCACCTGCTGCTGAGAGAAAACTGGTCAGGATAGTTTAAAGTCAACCAAAAACCATTTTACAGGAAGTCCACGCTGAATTAGAAGCAGCTGTAAGACAGGTGTCAGTGTCCACAGTCAAGTATGTTTTGCATCAACATTAGCTGAGAGGCTGCTGTGCAAGAAAGAAGCTACTGGATGTATATTTTGGACCCGGATGCTTTTTTCACAATTTCAGGAAACAGACATCATTAAAGTTTCCCACTCATTCCATCACATAAAAAATTAAATTTGTAGAAATCATTTAAACTCAAGACTGCCATGATATCCATGTTCCTTTCAAGTGTATGTAACATTTGGACTTATGATGCATTTCTTGAATAGGACTACTGTCCCCTAGGTGTCACTTCCATTTTTGTTGGAGCCTATGATTTGAAAAGAAAGATGAACAAATGTTATCCAAAAGCTGCAACAAAAACATAATCTGAAACTGTAGAAATTGATGTTCTATGAAATCATAAAGGAGGAAAATGTTGTTATATACAAACCTATACATAAACAAAATTATGTAAATACATATTGTTCCAATAGAATAACGTTACCAAAACCTATACATGAATTGGTTTCCGGAAAGGCTGTCAGGCTATTTACTGCCAATACATTATCTTATTTATATATAGTCCAATTAAATACTGTATCTTTCAGATATAAGTCTTCATGTTTTTTTTCCAAGTTTAAAACAGGAAGTGTCTGTCTGTGTCTACGTTTGTCGAAGCTACAGTAATCAAATTTTGAACAGTGTGACATTCCTAATGTGATAGAAAAGATTCTGTGACAGGCAGCGTTAAGACAACATGTTAAGTGAAAACAAAGGCCAAATTAATTGCCCGTATGGCAAATATAGTTAGAAATGATAAGCGAATGAGGTGATAATGGAAACAGGTCTGACAGCTAACCTAGCTAGCCACCCACCCAAGATAGCAAGCTAATGCTACATACCTGCCATTAGATTAGCGGTACAGCTAAAAACAGAGACAAGATTTATCAAACCATAGCGTTCGTCTGTTAAAACACGACATACCTTCCATGTCAAGGCAAATATGCTCCCAGCTGATGACAGGCAAAATAATATTCAGCTCCAAAACAAGCGAGTATTGGTTTGTTTTGATCCAACCGTGTATCTGACCCACCACTTCCTGGTCCAAGACTAGTCACGTGTTCAAAACTCTTCTCCCCATCTTCGTCATGATGTTGTTTTTCCTGTTGGCAAACAGTGAAATTGGGCAGTACCGCCGCCAACTGGTAAGGAGTGGATTAGAAAAAAGAAAATGAAGCGCACACAAGTATAGTCTATCACCTCAATTAAATTTGTTCTCCTCAGATACTGAAAAAACAAGACTTGGTCAAAACCTTGTATATTAAAGATGTTTCCAGCTCTGTTGCTTTTTGCGTTGCAGTCAATTCAAAACATGTTTCCCAGCTCCCCTTGTCCCCCACAAGACCTTAATATGTCTTGTGTTGGTTGACTTTTCTTTCATCTTAACTGCTCATACTGATGTTAGAGTTATTCTAAGGGCACATGGACCTACACCCACAGCCCGATACTTAATGTGACCTAACATTTTGAGAGATGTACTTGCTGCAGATCCAAACGACACACACCTTATCTAATACTGATCTGATTGGGATTAATCAGATATAAATGCTCCTCAGTGCAAATTTTTCTGCACCCCATTCACTTCCAACCCGCAGCATTATGTTTAAATGGGCACTCTATATTTTTGGAGAAAAAATTGAAAACTTGGAATTGCTAAAGTTCCAGTATTAATAATATAATGATACAAACTGATCTTTTTCTAGCAACTAACTTTTGTGTTTTGTTCACTGAAAATCTAAAATCCCCCTCTAACCACTTAACCTTTCCAATGTACACGGTACTTCCTTCATGTAACCAGTTTTCAACTACTCATTGTCTTGAAGAAGCTCTTCCAGACTCTGACATGAATTGATCTTTGACTGAGAAGTCCTTGATATACCTTAACAGATGACATTTACCCCACAGTTTACTGAACTATAGTCACAGGCCTTCTCTATACATCAACACCAACAAACATCCAAACAGAAAAATGGGGAACGTTCCTTTAATGTTAGTGTTATCATTATTTAGGAGCGTGTTTTCATTTGAGCGTGGCTACAGGCTGTAACCAGGGATGATCACGTTAGTACGCATGTTTTTCAATACAAACCAAGGCCTGAGCTCGGTCAGTTAAGGTGAGATATTGCGTTGTAGCCAGAATCACAGACATGTCTTTTTCTGTAAACATGTCTAGCGGAGGAGAAGAGGTGAGAAAGAAGCAACAGGAGACAGAGAAAGTCTCTCAAAGCCAGGAGTTGCTCATGAAAATGAAAGAATATTTGGAGAAGAGGATTGACAGGGAACTTCTCTATGTCAAGAAAAACAGCAGAGAAAACAGAAGAGGTAAGTCATTTGAAAGGAAATTGACAGATGAACTGTATAACTCTTCAAAAAACATACAGGTCGCCATGTGAGGTTAAATTAGTGTCAGTGCGAAGTTAACCTAGCTGAAAAAAAAACCTATTCCGCTAACTTTAATTACGCTAGCAGCTAAACAAGCTAACAAGCCGCTAATTGACCTTTGTTAGCTAAGTTAGTTATTTAAAAATTAAATTAGCATGATTGGTCACAGCTATGAAACACGTTCATGTTTCACTCTCACTGTCATGTAAGCCTGCATGAGGAGGTGTTGAATTTAAATGGTAAAATGTAAGTTTCATCGTAAATTCAATTAGCTCAAAGATCTTTTAAAAAAAAATGGGGCTGAAACAAAAGAAGATTCGTTTGCAGAAAAAAAAAATCCCTGCAAAAATGTTGGAGGAAAAACTCATGTCAATCAAATTCCCCATGATGATATCAATAATTACCTAAATGCTAAATCATCATTACTCTTTTTTCTTTTCACTTTGTGAAGTGCTTAGCTAATCACACACTAACATATCTGACCATGCTCTCATCACAGTGGCTCTGCAGGCACTGAGAGGAAAGAAGTGGTGCGAGAAACATCTCACGTACATTGACTGTGCTGTGAAGGCCATGAGGTCCACTAGTGAACACATGTAAGGTGGAAGGTATCAGCAGAAGAGGTCATTAATGCCACGTATGAATGTCTGAAAGAAATAGGACCGAGTAAAATAAAGAACTCGCGCAAAATGTCAGCAAACATAGAGACCATTTTGGATACAGGTTGTAATGTGCATGTGGATGTTATTCATTTTGATCTAGCTAACAGCCAATGTAATAACTTCCTCTTTTGGCATACAAACCAATGCTTGAAATACAAGTTGAACTGAGATAGGAACCCTGTGCTGTTTCAGAGATATTCTCAACAAGGTGAATGACCTGCTCCAGGATATCAGAGAGGAAGGGACTCAAAACATGACAGACTCCCTCTGCACACCTGTGAGCTTTGGAGTAGAATGTGATGAGGTACAGTGACAGTAACTATTTCAAAGATTTTACTTAAGTAACATTTTTGTAGTTTCAGAAATGGACGGTATTACAATGTAGTAAATATCTTATCGACATTTTAAAAAAAGATCCCTCTTTCAAAACATAGACTTTTGCAGAATCACATCATATTCAGCTCCGATCTGCAGCCACTCACCGACAACAGGAGAGCTCATAGGTGCCTTAATAACGTTTGTGATTAAAAAGTGGATTTACCTTCACTTCCATTTGTCAACCTGACTGCAGCATTAATTCACGGAGGTGACCTCCATTGTCAGATGATTATGTTCTGTAGTGTTGACCGCTGACTAGAGCTGGAGGGTAAATGTATTCAACTTACTGTGTGTGTCACGTTGTGTTTGGTCTCATTTGTTGACTTGACCTCACGCCCTGACTCTCCTGGAAGTTATAGTTACAGGTGATCAAATATATGATCATATATATATATATCAATATATCAAATATGTGTGTGTGTGTGTGTGTGTGTGTGTGTGTGTCTCAGGATGAGCTGCTGGCAGAGCTGGAGAGGCTGGAGAAGAATCTGCATGAGACTCCCCTTGAGACGGACAGAAAAGAAGAGAGAGTCTCCTTTCTCGCAGAGTCATCCACTGCATCTCTTTCCAGTCCTGGTAGGAACCATCTGGTACTAAACTAGTCAGTCAGCTTAGTTGGAAGTGCCGATGCTTTTAATGGTCAATTTGGCATGTTAGTTGCCCTAAAATAAATTGCAGCTGGCTGCAATTTCAATCAATTCATGCAAAACGCTCACAGTTTTTTGTTTTTTCTCTCCCAAAGACAAGATGGAGGAAGACGAGGTTGAGAAAGAATTACAGTACCTGTGGCGCTGGTTGAACGAATCGTCATGAACATACACACCATCAGCCGTAACATAGTACCAGTAAAAAGAAAAATAGGAAAGTTCAGGATGGAATAATAAATAAGCAGAAATAATTGTTCATGACTGATTTATGTTTGTGTGTCTGTGTCTTCTTTCTCAGCAAAGTGTCAGTGAGGAAGAGCATGCTCTTTGTCAGAAACTACAGAATTGATATTGTAGTGAAGTATTATGAGGTTTGTAATACAGTGCATTATTACTCTTTTGATCCTGTAATGAGGGGATTGATAACATTACTTAATTACTCTATGATATAATATGATGTTATTTGAACTTGGAAACATGCATTGTCCCCCTCCCCTCATACCATTGTTGTTTCAGCTACTCATGAAAAAGCTCTCTCACCTGTGGCTCTTATTATTTGATGTATTATTACAAACTGGTCTTAGAACATGGTCTTTGCTATAGTGAGAGAGAGGTTCTGTAAAAGTCTTGTGAAACACAGTGTTGGCTGTCCTGGTCCTGCTTATAAGAGCCTTTGCCTTTAAAGACTGTTAAATGTTTTAAAAATAAACCTTTACCACCTTAATAATAGCATCTGGCATGAGACAGTGGGCCTCATTCTCTTAAATTTCTCTTATATTCTCTATTCATTTGTCAAGAAACATGCATAAGAAACATGAGAGAAGTAAGCTCCACATGCACTAAATGTTCAAACCATCCAAACCTGCTCTAACCGAGGTGTGCTGAATGATCAATCCCATTTGATTGTAAACTGGAGGCTTGTGGCCGTATGTTTATAATAAACATAGGTTAAGCCCAGTAAATACCATATAAAGCCAGTAATATTGCTGTTTGCAAATAGCCAACACTGGCATTGAAGAGATGTCACCAAAAAAGGATAGTGAGAAGAAGAAGAATGTCAGCAGTAGTGAAACAAAGGAATTGTTAAATCAAGTAAAACAAGGTAAATAGGGGATCTTACACAGCAACAGAGCTGGTGTTACAGACACACTATCAGGCCACATTCACCTGGCCTTCAGCACTCCAGCTGTGCGCTCCTCCACAGAGTGGTTGTAAGAGCACTGCTGTCTGGTCTGGGGATACGCCAGGGAGGCCATCGGCAAGGGAGTGAGGGCACAACCTCGGTCACCTATGTTCCATTTTTATAAAATTGGGATCTATAAAAGTTTGGACAATGGTTTTTAGAATTACCAATCAGCCACCCATCTCCACCAGCTCCTGATTTGATTCTGAGTTGTTTTTTTTGTTCCTATAATTTAAAGCACATCTTTCTGTGCATTGGACAAACTTATTGTGGACTGTGTAACAGGGTGTTTTTCTCTTTTCCTGATGAAAGAGCTCTCGACCACGCTTAGAAATGTTCTTTTACCAAAGAGAAGAGCAAAAATAAGAAAACGTTGGTGAATCCCAGAAATCAATGGGTACAAACAAAATACAAGTACTATTTGTAGACATGACAATCGGAGAATTTATCTTCAACAAGATCATTTTGGGGCTTTAAGGCACTAGTACTTTTAACATTTGACCTCAATGACCGCTCCCAATAGTGTTGGGGATGGCATGGATTTGTAAACATCTTGTGCTTTGGAAGCACAGTCCTTTATGCCAGTATGACTGTTTACCACTGTGATAATGATCTGGTTTGATTGATCATATTCAAATTTGATACTTTTTTCATTGGACAAACATAATTCCACAATAGGATCAGTTACACTGTGTAGAGAAAACAGAGAGAGTCTTAGCTCATGTTTAGCTCCTGTGTACACATTGTCCTCCTCAAAAGAGTTATTGCTGCCCAATTTTTGGGACACTGTACCTTTGCTTATTAATCCAGTCAAATTTCATGTGCAGCATCAGTCACTTCTTCAACTTTCGACAAATTAGTGTCAGGATTAGAAGGTTGTTTTTTTTAAAAAGAGGATGTGCATTTTTAGTTAAATCTCCAAGTAACTTGACAGTCAGAGACTTTGGGTGCATATTTTTCTTTAATATGTAATATAAGTAGATAATTGTGTATGTATTGTGCATATTAAAGAAAATTGGTAAAAAAAAACAATTGGGAAAATACCTGACCTAATTGTATTTCTATTCGTTACAAACTACATAGAAAATATCAGTATGTAACAAGGGTGTTTGCATTTCCTTTTTTCCATTTCCAGTTTTATGAAATCAGATTGTAAAGGACAATTATGAAGCCTCCTTAAATAAGTATTTTTATCAATCAACTCAATTTGGATACATAACCATAACCACTGTGAAGGCTGCCAACAATTATCATTTAGAACTTTAAATGAGATTATTTGAACAAGGATAATGGTATTACTCATACACTTGATATGTGTGGAACATGTGTAATTGTAAATCAACTTTCTTATCATGCATTTTTATATTTTAGTTTTAGAGGTAATTATGTGGCTACCCCAGAATTGCCATCCGGTTGCTACGGCGCCTGGAGGTTCTTTTTTCTTTTTTTTTTGTTTCTTTGAAACATATCCATGTCACCTCACAGGCTCTGTAGGTAGCAACATGTACAGTCAAATGTATTTGTATATTTTTCATAATAAGAAAGAGTGTAGACCAGTTCTCTGTATTTGCCCTTTAAATCCACTATCTCTTCCTACTGTTGTCAGCAGCTGTGCTGGATTAGTGTCTGTCACCCAGACAGAGCCAGTGACATAAACAGGGAGGGAGTGGCAGGGACAGAGAGATAGAGTGGCAGTTGCCTCAGACAAAGCACCGACTCTTCAATGGACTAGGCTTGACTTGAGTGTTCTGTAGTATGGACTGAGGACAATGTGAGCATCATGTATGTAGGCATGTAAGGACTGTACAGCAGCTGACTGAAGCCTAATGGGGTCTGGAGCAAGCCAGAAGGAAGATTCAGGTAAGGATGAAATAAGATGACCTCAGATGACCTCACAAACAAAAGATAAAACGTGCTATTGATTCTAAATAATATTTTGTTTGTGTGTGTCTAAAGGTACAGGGGAGGTATCAATCCACAGACTGTAAATGGGAATATGTTTGTGTTTACTGACATAAAATCTTGAAACTTTTGTTAGTATTTTTTTTATTTTTTGCCATCAGCCAAAGAGTAAACAATTTAGAATGAATTGGACATTTAAATGTATGAAAAGGAACTTTTAAATGGTTATTAAACTGTCAGTTTAATGATAACGCCTCAATATAAACCACACAAGCAAACAAGACCATCAGTGAGGAAATTGTCTGTTTCTGTTTAGTTACTATAGTACTTCTGAATACCTGTGAACATGTCAGGTTCAACCCATGCAGGTCAGATAAGTGCAGCAGCTTTAATATCTGTCATTAGTACAGATGTATATTGTATCATCTAAGATGAAGGCGCAGATCACCACTTTATGTGCTCTTTGTTATTGCACAATTCATGCTGATCACTAATAGTTTAATCCATGACTAGCAAAGCCCTCTAAAAATCAGTGTAAAAATGTCAGGTGCCTTTTTATCAAAGCAGTCAAATATATTAATAGCAATTGTTGATGATTATTGTTAATGATAATCATTGTAAATCCATGTTGTACCACTATGTGGTAGACACATCCCTAGCACTCTAAGGAAATTAGCACAATCCAATTTACAAGGTGTTAATGCCCTTTATACTAAACAGAAACACTGTGAAAGCACACCTAAGCAGACACACACACACACACACACACACACACACATCGTTTATATTAGTTTAATGGGTTCAAAATGCTAGAATCAGTGGGATGTTGGCTGTACAAAACTACAGTATGTGGACTAACAATACATACGTAAGTATATGTGACAGATATCTGGCAGCAGTCAGTGTGTGTCTTCCCATGCTGATATTTCAGACTTCTACCTCTGTCAGTGCGTTTACATGCACAGTTTAGTCGGATTACAGCCATAGTTCGACTATGCTATTTAGTCAGACAACTGCAATTATCCGAGTATACATGCCGGTGAGAAAATCGGATTATTGGGCCGGAGCATGTCATACCCCGGTACGCTAGGTGGCGCTGTACCCATTTCAACTCGTGGTTACAGAAGCACCTCCGGCTGACCTCTTTACGTCACCAACTGCCTCGACATTCAAGAAAGATGGTGTACGAAGAGCAAGACGAAGCTACATCTTTGTACACTCCGTATATGCTGTACATGATAATTACACAAACTAGATGCACAATGGCGCTCTTTCTTGCGGTGATTTCGGAGGAAAGACGCCGCCGCCGCCGCCCGACTACTTCCGGCTCACGGCCCCGGAGAAAAATCTCGCGCCTGCGCAGAACGCAAAAATCCGATCCGATCCGCTGGAACGTATACATGCAGAAGTAAAATTGTTTGTTGTTTTGAATTTTATACAGGGGGAACCAAGGTTTGAACCATGATCATTAGCAACCTACCTTGAATGGTAATATCCATTGGTATCCATGTACAGTTTTACATATATTTTTTTTGTTTTGAACCCCCCACGCCCCTCCATCTTTTTGTTATTATTTATTATGACTATATTATTATTTTGTTATTACTATATTATTATTATTATTATTATTGCTTCATTATTATTATGTGACATTTAACCTAGTGACAAGCTGTGTGCCCACTGGCAACAATTGTTGCCAGTCATAAAAAATGCTGTTTTCTTCAAAACAAAGTCCAAAATTGAAAAAATAAATACATAACATGATTCAGAGGGACTCAACTGATAAAATGTTATGCGTTACAACTCCGAAAAAAATCTGGGCACAAACGGGTTAATTCGACTATGAGAAATCCGATCCGGTCCGATTTTAGTCAGACTAAGGAGTATACATGCATCTTAAAGATCCGATCATAGTCGGACTAACACAGTGATTCGGTTTTCTTGAGTGTCATGTAAACGCACTGTGTGTTACAGAGTGCGCTCCCCCGCCACAGGCAGATTCAGCTCAGTCCTCTTCAGGTCCTCCTGCCATCCTCATCACTGCTCCATCACGGGAAGACATCTACGCCCCATCAACCAGCATGACTATAGCTGACGCAGTCAAAGAGCGGAGGCCTTCCTCCACACCCATGGTAGTGGGGAGGAGATTTGCAAACAGAAAGTAACTCACTGTGTCTTATCACAGAAGGTAAACTGGGAATCAAACAGTGTTGGAAGTATTCAAATAATTTAGTGTATAAAAGTATCAATATTTTCATACATATAGATATCTCTCTCTCTCTCTCTCTCTCTATCGTCTATCTCTCTATATCATCTCTCTCTCTATCTCTCTCTCTATCTATCTCTATCTCTCTATCTCTCTCTCTCTATCTCTCTCTATTCCTATATACTATATTATATATATATATATAATATATATACAAAGATATATACAAAGATCCTTAGAGGAGAGACATATCAAGGTGTGTGTGTGTGAACAGGTCTGCACCTGGCAGTCTATAATGTCGTTGGTGGATATCTTACAACAGGAATGAGATGTGGGCTTTTGAAATATTGAGATATTTCTAAATATCTCAACTCCTGCTGCTTGAAGTTAAAAAACAAAACAAAAAACAAAAACATAAAATGCTGGAGTGATAATACTACTGCTACATCATCCAAGCTTACCACCCTGCTGAAAAAAACAGCATAGACCAGCACCAAAACACAACACATGCTGCATGTGTTTTGGTGCTGGTTTTAGTGATGGTCTATGCTGTTCTTTTCAGCAGGGCTGCCTCCTAGCAACAACATTTACAGGATAGCAATATGTTCTTCTATGTGAGGACTAGTAGGACTCCATAATGTCATAACATGAGTGAATAAAAACTTCTTAATCACTGTCTTTCTAGAAGGACTCAAACTGGACTTCACAAACACTCCCGAGCTGTATAAAGAGCAGGAAGTGTCTCGTCCCGTCTCCTGGTCCATGGCTGCTGACGGCTTGGTTAGAGCACTCGGTTGTTCTCGTGCTGATCCGGTACAGAAACAGTATGGCGGCGCCCAGCGAAGGGAGCTGCTCCTTGTCGATTTAAACCAGTCGATGGGCGATATTCGTGTCTTCTGAGGCCGAGAGCGATCTCAAATAAAAGAATGGAGACCGTGGGAGAGGATGAACCGGACCCCATAAAGCTCAAGTCCATCAAGAACAATAAAACATTCACAGTGCCTCAAAATGACAGGGTAAGACAATCAGCTGCTGGAGCTAAGAAAGTGACGCCAAACTCTTCTGGATTCTCTGGTGTTAAATTCTAACCAGCGTGTTAGCGTCAACACAGCACTAACAGAACGCAAGCAAATACCTATGTGAAATCTAAATTTCACATAGAAATCTAAATAGTGAAATCTAAATTTCACATCTAGGTATAGAGAAATTCGGCACATATTTTACAAAAGCGTGGTTAATGGGACTTGGAAACTGTCTTGCTCAAAATGATCTCAGCCCTCATACGAAACTATATAACCCTAATTTAAAGCAAGAGCAAATGAACCGGCTACTGTTCTGAATTTCAAATTTAATCTATACGCTCATGATGGTTATGATGGGCTTGGGGGCTAAAGTGGCCGCCAGTGGTGCGAAAAGTAGTTGTTAAAATTGTTTATTTTTAAATGGAGTTTGGCATGCCCTCCATCTTGGAGTGTTTTTTTTTTTCTCTAAAAATCGAAGATATCCGACTTTAAGGGTACACATTGTTGGTGAGCAAATGGGCGATGCTAGGTGCCTGCTCTTTTTGATTTTCTTAACTTGCAAGGTAAAGCTCATTGGGACACTTACACTGTCACTGTCTCGAGCACAAGCCAATCTCATTACTGGCTTCAACCAGCACATAAGCCTGCATGTCGTCATCTAGTCCTTACCTTTAGCATTCCTCTCCTAAGACTTAGTCAACCTTTTTAGAAAAGTAATCACAATCCTCCGACACTGGCCGTGCAGATTAGTTGTCTAATGTGCTTTTTTCCATTCAAGTAGTGGGTCATTCCATACCAACTCACCCAGGGTCATTTCCTGTCATGGATTTTTCTTGGCAGTACCTATATTTGAACTCCTATTAGATTCATGACATCTTGCAAAATCTGATAGCTGAACTTGAAATTAATTTTGAGTTATGATTTTCTTAAAGCTGCAGTCTGGAGTTATGAGAAAAAAGTGGACTTAGTTATAAAGTTTGAATGATGCAGCTCCCAGGTCCCTCCTTCTTCCTCTCTGCTGCTACAGCCCTGCCTTCAAAGCCTCTCCCACAGAGGAGCCTGCTGTGCACGAGCAGACTTGTAACCACGGTAACAGAGGACACCAGATAACCAAGACGGCGCATTCAAAATAACAACAACAAAACTAGAACTGCAAGCAGTTATGAACGGGGGCCAAGCCCCCCGCACGACTCAGACCCCACGCACCGCAGAGCCCACGGAAGTTGGCCCAAAGGATGAAGGGCTCGGGGCAAAAGTGAAGACACAGGCCAACGTCTGAGCCGTGGTATTCGCTGTAATGGGAAGTGCACTGGAAGTGCAAAAGGCTGAATGTGTGCCAATTTGGATTTGTTTTACTAAGCCACGCCCACATCGACCAGTCATGACCACCTTCAAGATAGGTATGATGTAGGGCTCAGGATTGGCCCTACATCATACCGACCAAATTTCGTAAAAATCGGTTTAGCCGTTCAAGAGATAAAAACTTCCCATATTTTTAGCGCCCCTAGTGGCCAAACTTCGCCAAATTCTGCTCATCCCTTCCCAGTGTCATGGCAACCAAGGATCTCAAATTTGGTGTTAATAGCATTTAGTTTGACCGAGATATCAAACCGTTTACATTTTTATAGCTAGCTACAGAAATTTGTTTGTTAATAATTTGCGCATTTTTTGACCGAGCAAAATTCTTTTGATAACTTAAGATCAGGTCTAGCTGAAGAGTGTACGTGCCAAGTTTCAAGCAGATTGTACAAAATCCGAAGGAGGAGTTCGACAAAGTAGGTTTTCCAGTTTTTGCGATTTTGCGAAAAAACTTTAAAGGCGGAAGTGGGCGTGGCAAATTGCCAAGTGATTCAGCTCCATTCAGGGAATCTGGGGATACAAGGTTTTTGAATGTGCAACATACGATGTGGGAGTTATAGGCAAAAACGCATTGGCGTAGGTTATAGCGCCCCCTGCAGGCGGATATGTGTAGTTTTTTGTTTCTGAGATATTTGCAGGAGTCTGGACCAACCCTCCAAATTGCACGGCCCTCCCTTGCATGGTTCAGCCTGCAGCACCACTTTTAGCCTGAGAAAAATAAAAATAAAAATCTTTACAATTACAATAGGGTTCCTAGCACCGCTGGTCCTAGGAAACGCGTATGATTGCATATGCGTTCCCTCGGCCCCTCGGACTTGGCCCCCTAATAAGCCCTGATTGTTCTATTTCTGTAACTAAGTTACAATGACGAGTGCCTAATGCCGAGTCACTGTAGTAACCTGAGTAACAAACAATATTCCTTACATGGCGGTAGACGGAGTTACCAGGTAATCATTACCTGGTGCAACATTTTTGCCATGCTGCCTTTCTGAAGCATGAGTAACATTATTTCTCTAAACTAATTCAACCACTTCAGAACGTACTGAACACAAACTCACTTTAGCTTGGTGACACTTTTGTTAACCAGTTGCCATAAAGACAAAGTTAAACACCGGAGTTAGCAGACAAGCTAACAAGCTAGATTTACCAACGAGCTACGTAGCTCAACTGCAACATCATACGGCAATATGCACTATTACGAGTATTACTATAACCGCTGCCACCATAGCCTTGCGGTTAAAACATAGAATGAAACATATATCAAGCAGGGGTCCTTACTTGTCCAGCAGAAAAGCTGCTGACTCTGCGTCGCTCTTGAGTCCTTACAAATCCTGCAGCTCCTGCTTGAGGGAGGGGGGCTGCCAGCAGAATAGGCACGCGCATGATTGACACTTCTCAGACACTCCCCTTAACTGATTGGTTGTGTTGATCCGGGAGTGGTGGATTCTTGCAAATCAAATTACGACCACTGGGTGGAGCCAAAGACAGTGGATATTTACACAGCTGACCTGTATGCAGTGATGCCAGTGTTACTCTAATCTGACCACTTTTTTCAGTAACGAGTAATCTAATGCGTTAATATTTCTAAACCAGTTATCAGATTAAAGTCACCTATTTAAGTCACTGTGCGTTACTCTTATTTTTGTCATTTTACTTAGTAAAAATATATATTTTTGCTTTCTCCTTGCATCTCGGGGAGTGACGTCACGTACGCCACAAGTCACGTTTTCAGCACGAGGACACCTCAGGTGTTACACCACGCAGCTACACAAAAACAACAATGGAGGGAGGAGAGAGATGTGCGTTTTCGAGCTGGAAATACAGTCATTATTTTGAGTTCGTGTCAGCTAAAGATGAGAATATTAAGGTTTGTTGTACACTGTGCTGGCGACAAAGTACTATCAAGCTTAAAAAACACAACTTAAAATTTGAAGTCGCAGCACAGTTAAGTTTACGGAGCAAGTCCCACCAGGTAGTGTTAAGCAGAGAACTGCTCGACTTAGCGTCTGCAGGAGGTGAGTTGGTCGTGCGGTATGTTGTAAAGGAAATGCTTAAACACGCTTGACTCGCCCTTTGGTGCCATAGTAAACAAGATCCCCACTACTATCACACTGAATCTATCGCACTGAATGTAACTAATAAAGTAACTTGTAATCTAACTTAGTTACTTTTAAAAACAAGTAATCAGTAAAGTAACAAAGTTACTTTTTAAAGGAGTAATCATTAATCACTAATTGGATTACTTTCTCAAGGTAACTGTGGCAACACTGCCTGTATGTTAGTCAACTGTCAGGTCATAATGACAATTTTAGCAAATATAACCAAAAATAGTTACAGACTACATCTTTGAATTTAGCCCTCAGTGCTACACCATTTTTGTAATTTTTTGTATGTGTATTCAAAGTCCAGCAATCACCCATTTTTCACTGGATTGGTCGCCATTTTTCCTGAACATCCAAAAGACTTGGAGGAAACTTGTCAACATCTGACCATTCAGTTACAGTAATTCAATTAAATAGTTGTTACTGAATGGTTAATGTTGTGGAATTTTCGGCTTGCTTGACCATTCAAGAGAGATGAAGAAGACTTAGAGAAACTGATGGCAGAACCTTTGGCCAGAGGACTAAGAGGTAAAATAAGTCAGAGACACTTCAGTCTGTAAACATCGATAGATCGAATGCCTACTACTAGGTTTACGCAAACAGTTAGCTTTGTCTTGGCTTGTTTCGTCAGACATCAGTTCTGTTGACATATCCACATTAGGTTTGAATATCTAGGTTGCAGAGACCATGAGAAGATTGCTCTAATCATAAACCTCCCCCACAGTTACAGTAATCAAAAGAAAATAAGGAAGTCATTTTTTACCAGCAACAAGTATTTCAATAAAAACCTGATCATTAGGGTCTCTTTGATATTCAGGACAAATTTTCAGTAAAACAGAGGAAAGCAATGATGTGGCGGAGCCCAGGGTATGACGGTCCAGATCTGTTCATTTTTGAGGCAGCGGGAGCCAGGAGAGAGAGAGATGTTCCCAAGGGCCTGTGGTCCATCAGAAGGGAGGAGGCAGCTACATAGAGTGGAGAGAGAGAGAGTGACGTAGCATGCAGCTTGTGGGAACAGAAAACAAAAACAAATGTTAGAGAAAGGAAAGGCAATGTTAATCAGAAAAACGGATTGTTTCTCGTCTGCAGGATAAACTTCTGGATCTTGGGTGAGTTGGCATGGAATGACCCTAATTGAAAGTTCCCCACACAGTCAATTCTTCTAAGTGGCTCAAGGCAACTGGTTTGATGGTCACTACAGTTCCCTTTTATTTAGTTTTTTTGTTGTTCAAGAAAGAATTCTAATATAATATTTAATAATTTCTTCACAAATATTCACGTAAGTTATGTGTGACATGGAGCTATCCAGAGGAATAGTGCCACTTCCCTGTGTCCGTCCATTAACCAAGTATTTTCTTTAAGTTTGATTCTGTAAGATAATATTGTAATAAGAATTCAGTGAATACTTGAGAAGATGAAGAGAACCTTTTGTGCCATCACTTTTTTCCCTTTTTTAACTCTTTTCAGTTTGGGAGCTGCAGAAGTGTCAGAGAGTTTGAGAAACTCAACCGCATAGGAGAAGGAACTTATGGCATTGTGTGTAAGTCGTTTATGTTGGAGACCATTGATTGGGTCTACTAGGAAATTAGAGTTTATCAGTAGATTAACTGCTGCTTCTTCGTATTATAGACCGAGCCCGAGACACCAAGTCAGATGAGATAGTAGCACTAAAGAAGGTCCGGATGGACAAAGAGAAAGATGGTAAGAGTGCTGAGTTATTCCTGTGTGTGTGCATTTTAGATTGTTTTGAATGCATTATTTTTGCATCTATTGTGTGTATGTGTGTTTGTCTTATTGCATTTGTTGTTTGCATAGAATTAGCCATTTGGGAAATGTAGTGAGCATCAATGGTCTTAAAAAATTGAATTCAAAATTGTCCATTAAGATTCTGATATCTCTTGTATAGATGTGTAAATCATGGCCTGGTTGTGGCACTAGAGGAGTTGAGAGTTATATCTTGCTCTGGAACACAATGTTGGACCTACCAGCTAACCTATATTGTAATCCCTCCGTCCCATCTTTAGCATTTCAAAAATATTGGCAATGAATAAATAAATCCCTGACTGTTCCCTTTGTTGTTTCTGTCGTTTGGTTGTCAAAATGAGCTGTAAAAGTTGTTGAACCTGCCAACGCCCTGCTCTCCATCTGTCAGGGATCCCTATCAGCAGTCTCAGAGAGATCACCCTGCTGCTGAGGCTCAGACATCCCAACATAGTGGAGCTGAAAGAAGTGGTTGTTGGCAGCCAACTGGAGAGGTAGCACGCACACTAACATAATGGTGTGAGGGTAGATACACAGCAGTAGATTTCCTACAGCAGCCATTGTGTAATGCAACATTTCAGATTCTGCCTTATATGTCATGAATATATGATTAATTAAATTATATCATATCCATCAGTTATGAATATATGTAGTTCACATTCCAAACTGTAATCTTCGTCACCACAACTGGTTTTACTATGATCTGTGTGTACACTTGATTGCTTATTATTCTGTATTTCTGTGTGTTTCCTGTTCAGTCTGTTTCTGGTGATGAGTTACTGTGAACAGGACTTGGCAAGTCTGCTGGAGAACATGCAGACGCCGTTCTCTGAGGCTCAGGTACCACCGAGTCAAGTTCCTAAATCTAATATTTAACACAGATTTAGCAATGCAGCCAGCATTAATGATCTGTACAGGTTTGACTCTGTAACAAAAATAATGTGCGTCTGTCTTCATTTGTCTGTTTCAAAAAGGTGTAGTTATCTGGTATGCTGAATAGTTGTTTTTTTTTTATTGGTGGAACTAATTTGTGCTCTTGTGAAATACTGCACATTGTTGCACATTCTGGTCCTTTTAAAAATCAGTCAAATGAATCAATCTGCAAAGGAAAACAAAAAAACGGTTTTAATTATACGTACAACTTCGTGACAAGACCTTACTGATTTGGTCCATGTGGCTCCTGAATTGCTGGGTCAGTTTGTGTTGTCTACTTTCTTATATTTCCTCTGCGCCTTTTCAGGTAAAGTGTATTGTCCTTCAGCTGCTCAGAGGCCTCGAGTATCTCCACCACAATTTCATCATACACAGGTCAGTTACACACATTTACTTGAAACCTACCCAGTAACCAGTTTTGCACCAAGTATATTAAAAAATTAGGTCACACTTGCTCACAGGTGAACAGCAAGTGATGCAGGAATTGATGCATTTATGCAAAGGAAGGTGATTTCCATCCCCTTCTACATCAGGAAACAATATACAAGATAACAAAAGATATACCTATGGGGCTTTCCCACATTTCCTGATTTTACAGTTTTATGATAAAAGCTTTTACATAACTAAATAAAGTTTTATTATGAATAATTTATATGAAATGAAGCGTGTTTAATGGCAGTTTGTTAGATGCTTTTTTCGAAAGTGCTGTGGAGAGCGTTTACAGCCACTCCTCTGACCACTACACAAGCCAAGCATGTCATTAGTTAAAGACGGCCCTGTTGTGATGGAAATGCAAATCCCTGCTGCACTGGGCTGATGTGCCAAGTCCAACCGAGTGGAGCCAGGCCGGTTGATGTAATGGAGAAACGTCAGTAAAGTGAAAAAAAGCTACAGCTTTTGTGTGTTCACGTAATTTAACATGAACGTCATCATCACAGATAAAAAGTCAGCTCTGTCAGGATAAAAGATGTGCTGTTACAGATGAGTTAAAGTTGTGACTGAACAGCTTTAAAGCAGTTTTGAATTCACCTGGAAAAGACCTGACAAGAGAAGGGAGCTGAATGTATCGTATTGTCTGGCAGCTGGCTCATTACTGTGCCCTCTTCAATCTTGTTATCAGGGACCTGAAGGTGTCTAATCTGCTGATGACGGACAAAGGCTGCGTTAAGATTGGTGAGTCATCACTATTACCATAACCGCCTCTGCAGCGCTCAATATAACCACAACTATAGTTGGTCAGTCTGATATCTATCTCTTACTGTTAATATCGATGTGCTTTACCCTTTATATGAATTAGCTTTATTGGATGAAAATAAAACAAATTTTAGTGAAATATACCCTAATTGGAATTGGCCTAATCTTACAACATATACAACCCATTAACTTAGAATGTCAAAAACAAAAATGTGAGGAATACTACTGTAATCACAGTTTCTCAGAGCTCAAAATAATGTCTTCAGTTCAAACTGCTTCATTTGTTCAACCAACAGTCCAAAAATCAAAAGACTCTCATTAACTGTTATGCATGGCAAAGGGAAATCAGAGAATCCTCACATTTTAAGACATTTTGATTCATTTAATTTCTTCATTCATTCATTCATTCATTCATTTCATGTCATTTTCTTTAGTATTTTTTGACATTGTATCAATTTATAGAGAAAATGATCAACATATGCCTGAATGAAAACAATTTTCAGTTGCAGCCGTAGTCTCATTACATGAATTGTCAGTAATAGTAATATTTCATGGATCTTGTTTTTGTTTCTGCTGTGTTCAGCTGATTTTGGGTTGGCCAGGATGTACGGCATCCCCCAGCAGCCCATGACGCCCAGAGTTGTCACACTGTGGTGAGTGTCTGCTGGACTTCTCAGCCGTGTTAATGCCCCTTTAGACTAAACCTGTATGTGAGGGTGCGAGTGTTGTACACGTCAGGTAAGTAACCCTTGTGTTGCTTACATTGTGCAGCCTCAGTGGAAACTCATCCTCGTAATCTCTCTCCATAATCCTCCCCTTTTGATTAGCCTCATTGCCTCATGCTGACAAAGTGACAACCCCCCCCCCCTGTACAGGTACAGAGCTCCTGAGCTCCTCCTAGGGACCAAGTCCCAGACTACAGCCCTGGACATGTGGTGAGGCTCCATACTCTGGCATCATGACCCATACACATAGACATACACAACCTACAACATACACCATACACGTGAGATCAACACCTCCTGTCCACACATACAAGTCCACTTAGGCCCTTATCACATTTAAGTAACTCCACTCATCATCCACTATTAGGATCCAAATGAACATGATGGCATCAGTTGTTGAACCTGAACTTGCTGTGATGTTGCAGGGCTGTAGGCTGTATCCTGGCTGAGCTGCTGGCTCACAAACCGCTGCTGCCTGGAACCTCTGAGATCCAACAGGTCGACCTGATAGTCCAGCTGCTGGGAACCCCCAATGAAAACATCTGGCCGGTGAGACTTCAGCTCAACTCAAACTCTTTCTCTTTGGGCCGTGTGTGCGTGTGCGTGTGCGTGTGCGTGTGCGTGTGTGTGTGTGAGATGGAGTTGGCCATTATTAAGGGAGCTTCTGTACGCATTACGGACAAGGTACAGCAGCTTACACTCGCTCATTCAGTTCAGGGTCAGGCAGTATTTCATGTTGATTAATGTTCTTCTACATGTCAAAAGGTCACACTGCTCAAATTTATACAGTAAAAAAGTTTGCCCTCGATGCAGCCAACAGTCCTGTTAAATGACAACTGCATCGGTTTGAATCTAGCAATGATACTTGTTAGATAGATGAATAGATAATAATATAAAGCACAACAGTTACATGTGTGTTTTGTGTTTTGTTATGGAGCGTTGTACAGTCTGATGGCACCAGGTAGGAATGATTTCCTGTGCCGTTCCTTTAGGCAGCGGAGTTGAATGAGTCTGTTGCTGAAGCTGCTCTTTAGCTTGTCCAGAGTTTTATGGAGGGGGTGAGAGGCTTAGTCCATGATTGCCAGCAGTTTTGCCAGCATCCTGTCCTCCACCACCTCCTACAGGGTGACAAGCTCAGAGCCAACAACAGACCCTGCCTTTCTGATGAGTTTATTCAGTCTGTTGGTATCCTTCGCTTTGATGCCCGCACCCTGGGACACCACAGCGAAGAAGATGGTGCTTGCAACAACAACTCCGACTGATAAAACATCTGGAGCATCCGGTTGCAGACACTGAAGGACCTGAGCCTCCTCAGGAAGTATAGCCGGCTCAGGCCCTTCTTGTAGACTGCTTCCGTGTTTGTAGTCCACTTATTGTCCACCACCACACCCAGGTATTTGTAAGAATCCACAGTGTTAACGACTGTCCCATCGATGCAGAGTGGAATGGGAGTGAGCTTGGTCCTCCTGAAGTCCACCACCATCTCTTTCATCTTTGCCATGTTCAGCTGCACTTTGCACCGCTTTGTGCCAGGCGTAAGATGAAGCCCTATGTCTGTTTTGTCTGCTGATAAGGAATATGCCATGTTTAATTTGTGTGTGTGTGTGTGTCTTACCCAGGGTTTCTCCCAGCTGCCTCTTATTGGTCAGTACAGTTTGAGAAAGCAGCCATACAACAATTTGAAGAATAAATTCACCTGGCTGTCTGATGCTGGACACAGACTGCTCAACCTGCTCTTCATGTACAACCCACAGCGCAGGTTCATATGCACGCACGCACGCACGCACGCACGCACGCACGCACGCACGCACGTCAGTGCACTGAAAAATAATTGTAAAATACCCCAAGCATCTTCATGTAAAAAACTGTGTCTCAGAGCCTACAGATGCGATGATAACGCTGTGGTGAAAACCTTACCTTTACCATTTACACTTCCTTTACTTTTGTAGCCAAGAGCAGTGGTGTTGCCATGGCTACTGCAAGGTTGAAATCAAGAGCATGTCAGTTGCACTGACTGATAATAGTTTAACTTAAACCCACCATATTTAGGGGGCCAAGCCCGAGGGGCAGAGGGAACGCGTATGCAAGCAGACGCGCAAAATCGCAAAAACTGGAAAACTTACTTTTTCGAACTCCTCCTTGGGATTTTGTCCGATCGGCATGAAACTTGGCACGTACACTCTTCAGCTGGACCTGATCTAAAGTTATCAAAATAATTTTGCTCGGTCAAAAAATGCGCAAATTATTAACGAGCAAATTTCTGTAGCTAGCTATAAAAATGTAAACTGTTTGATATCTCAGTCAAACTAAATGCTATTAACACCAAATTTGAGATCATTGGTTGCCATGAGACTGGGAAGGGATGAGCCAAATTTGGCGAATTTTGGCCGCTAGGGGGCGCTAAAAATATGCGAAGTTTATATCTCTTGAACGGCCACACCGATATTTACGAAATTTGGTCGGTATGATGTAGGGCCAATCCTGAGGCCATATCTTGAGTGTGGTCATGACTGGTCAATGTGGGCGTGGCTTATTACAAGATAAACAACAAACATTAATTTCAGCCAGACTATTATGCTGAGAGCTTTGAAGTTCTTCCATACCAAAAATTGCACATTTACTCCACTAGGTGGCGCTATAATGGATGCAGTCGCGTTTTTGCCTGTAACGTCCACATTGTAAATAACACATTCGCAAACCTTGTATCCATATGTTCCCTGAATAGAGCTGGGTTTTCTGACAGAGGACACGCCCACTTCTGCTGCACATTTAGTTATCTAAATCTCCACATATGCAAAACCTACTTTTTCGAAACTTCTCATACAATTTAAGCGCCATCTGCCTGAAACTTTGCACATAGAATCTCCAGATGTGTCTGATGAAAAGTTGTCAAAAGAATTTTGGCACTCCAAAAAATCTGCTAGTTATAACCAAACAATCTTTTTTGCCAGCTAAAAAACACTTATTGTTTCATATTTCGGTTAAACTAAATGCTTTCAACATCAAACTTAAAGTGAAACTCTCGCCAAAATGCAACCTAGGCTTTTTTGTGAATGTATATGAGTCAAACCTTTGTGTAAAAACATAATTACGACGAAAGAGGCACTTTTAAGATTGACTGTAATTCGTTTTCGGCTCAAACTCATTTTCAATGGGAGTGCATGGGGCACTTTTACGCTAGCATCAAATTTGCTATTTTTAAAACACTAAGAAGGCTCGACACAACATGAAACTTTGCTCGTAGTGTGTATATATATATATATATATATATATATATATATATATATATATATATATATATATATTAGTGCTGTCAAAGTTAACGCGTTAATAACGCGTTAACGCAACGTCCTCTTAACGCCGTCAATTTTTTTAACGCGCGATTAACGCTCAGTATATTTAAAAAAAAAAAAAAAAAAAAAAGCGCATTGTATGATTTACGGCCGTCGGCGGCACCCGTAGTCTTGATACAGAGGGTGGCAGAAGAAGAAGAAAGGGAATCAGAAGAAGAAGAAGCAGGGCTGGCGGTTCGTTAAAAACACGCCGGACTGAAAAGCAGCACTCGCTGCAAACTCCTCATCTCTGCTGTCAATCACGGTGGCGGACATTTGTTTCGCCATCGCCCTGATCATTTTGCGGGACACTCTCTCGTGGCGTGCCCGTTTGCTGATAACTCATCCCCGCATGTTTATCTCAGGCTCCTCGCTAGCCTTCTTCCTCCCTCCAGCAGGCAGCCTGGCGCTGCTGCTGTCCTCCTTGGACAGATGCTGAATCTCCGTTTGTCTCACTCTCTTGGGGTCGACAGAGACACGTCTAGCGGCTGCTTTTCCCGAGTTTTCCTCTGAATATATCACGACAGAAAGTTTGAATTTCAAGTCGTACTTTTTATTGTTTTGCTGCACCGGAGCTATGGCGATCATCAGTGTGATACTGATTGACAAGAAGAAAAACGTGCAGTGTCAGTGGACACCACTTGCAAGCCAAACAGACGGCAGATGCAGAGAGCCCGTCGCCCCCCCTCGCCAAAAGCAGACAACCCTGGATTTATTTTCCTGCATGATTTGAAGTGTTGAATGAACATTTTCATAATGCAAGTATATTTGACCTTTCTTATGTTGTTAAAAGCATTAAGAACATGAAAAAATACATTAAGGTACATTTAGAACAGAAAAAAATGTGCCAAAAAAATTGCGATTAATTTGCGATTAATCGCGAGTTAACTATGGACAAAATGCGATTAATCGCGATTAAAAAAATTGATCTTTTGACAGCCCTAATATATATATATATATATGTATATATATATATATATATATATATATATATATATATATATATATATATATATATATATATATATATATATATATATATATATATTAGGGCTGTCAGGCGATTAAAAAAATTAATCTAATTAATTACAGGATTTGTAATTAATTAATCTAATTAATCGCATTTTAATCTCATATCTGCTAAAGGTACCCAAATACAGAATTCGAATTCTAGGACATTACAAAAGTGTATTGCGTGACTAATCAATTGAATACACTAAGAAGAGAAGAACTTGCCGTTCAAAGGCCCGAGCAACGATGTGCTCGCCTCGCTCCCCTGAGTCGCGTCCATGTCTGTTGTCATCCTGCTTTGACTAGCGACTCGGGCTGTAACAATACACCAAACTCACGATTCGGTTTGTATCACGATTTTTGACTCACGGTTCGATACAATCCTCGATTTTTTTTTCTTTCTAAATTAAACATTTTATTTATGTAACATTTCAATAACTTATGTATATGATACTTGTCTGATGGTATCAGAGGTGCAGTATTGTGGAGGGCGTGTCTATCTGATGGTCTATTAACTGCACAGGTCCCTCACTCAACTTAATACAGAGAAATGTCCCACAAAACAACGTTACAGAACCAAACTAAGGTAGCATAGTAACTGTAACTGTCTTTGGGAACAAGTTAAAAATACCACAGCTGTAAGTGGAGAAGCGTCCTTCCTCCCGCCCGTCCTACAGACTCCTCGTCACATTTCTGCCATGCAAAAACACTTTACCTCACCGAGTGTTTCTGATGAAAAAAAATCTCAGCGACGGTCAGCCCTCCGGACCGAGACTTCAGTGAACTTTACCCCGGAAGACAGTCTCCGTCGGTTTTGAGTGACAGGGGAGACACCGGGGAAACCCCTTGAAAACACACACACGTCATCATCATGACGTTTACCGTCACGTCTCTTTAGGAGCCGCAGCGGCGCTTTCTGTGTAAATTACGCAGCGGTTCGTCTTTACAGCAATGCTTCAGTCTGTGTGAACGAACAAAGGTGGAGAATTGGCGAACGACCGCTGTGGTGTTAATGTGGTTACAGCTCATAGGGCTGATCTGGACTGGAAGTTGTGTTACGATTCTGCCTTCTCACAGAGCGAGACAGGTTCGTGGATCTGAGTGTCGCCATTTCAGCTTCGATTAGTTACAGCCCTACTGGCGACGCAGGTGGGAAGTGACGTGCCACTGCCAAGTAGCCTACGGGTCATTCAATGGGCCAAATTTAAAATGCTCGCGCATTAAATTGCCACTCAGAATCTCAGAATTAATTGCGTTAATTTTTATAACGCGTTAATTTGCAGTGTAATTAATTAATCTAATTAACGCGTTAAACTGACAGCCCTAATATATATATATATATATATATATATATATATATATATATATATATATATATATATATATATATATATATATAAATAAATAAATAAACAAGTCAGAAAACATGTCGACTTGACACCTCAAACTTATTTACTTCGCTATTAAGTGACGGTGCATAATTCCCCGGCTTCCATATCTGTAGGCTATACGTGTACCAGTAATGTTGTCTTCATCAGGAATCGATAACAGAAGGCTGATTTACAACTATTAGCTGACAGTGCAGTAACAATTCTCTGTTGTTCAGTTCTTAATCAGTGGCTGATTCATGTCTGTTTTCCTGATCTAGAGCTACTGCCAAAGATTGTTTGGAGAGTTCCTATTTCAAAGAGAAACCTCTACGTGAGTAAAATGATCTTGGATCAGTATCAGCTGTAGCCCCTGCCCTCTGATGCACTGTAGCTCATTAATCTTGTCTGTCTGCTTCTCTGTGCAGCCTGTGAACCAGAGCTGATGCCAACCTTCCCCCACCATCGCAACAAGCGAGCGGCTCCTCCGGCAGAGAGCCACTCGAAACGGAGCAAAGTGTGATGAAGGAGTCAGCGGTGATTAAACAGCTGGTTCAGAGATGACCCCGTGGTAGTGAAACTTTCAGGAATGTGCACTCAAAGGATGGACTCTCTGTTTAAACTGAGTGGACAGAACGTGGATCTGGAATTTTCAGCAAATACAAACCAGTTCCGTTGGAAACAAACTCAGGCACTCAGCATTACTGGACTGTTGACATAGAACTCTGCAGTGTGCCGTGTAGTATTAAAGGGCTGTAAGCACACACTCAGTAATGTAGCTCCAGTGGTTTGTGGCACAGTGTTCCACTTATAGGCCCACTAGAAGTCTCTTTTCTGGAGTATGTCTTTCGTACTGCTGCCAAGATCTGCACACTAAGCAAGGTGATGGTAGTGTAGACAAAGTTGCCTTGACAAATATGCTGAGGCAGCGTGTCCCTCGTGTTTCGCATTTGTCCCGTTTTTAGATGTGCTGTTATAACTGTCTTTGCTATTCTGTAATCAGTTTAAATCCTAACATCTAAAGTGTAAAACTGTGAAGAAGCATGATAAGTCGGAACTTAAGTCTGAAGTCTGGACAAAAGACCTGTGAGGATCCTCACAACCATCAGAATGTGTCAGCTGTCGAAGTGTCCTTGGGTAAAATGCTGAAACCCTGAATGTGTTTGCTTTGTTGTTAGTTAAAGTAATTGTTTGACATTTTGGGAAATCTGCCTTTTTGTTTTCTTGGAGAGCGTTCGATTAGAAGATTGAAAGCACTCATGTCTGCTCTCTTAAATGTGATTGTAAAGCTGGAAGAGTGCTATCAATCTTCTTGTCTAACTTTTGGCAAGAAAGTGTAACGTCATGTTTTACAAAATGTTAATCAGTTCCTTTAAGAGCCTTGGCTTGAATGCTCCAAATGTACTGTAAATGAACAGTGGCCTCATTAGTATGATCTAGAGCCCAACAGATACTCAATTTTAGGGAATAAAAGACTATCTTATCGATGTAATACTCAGTGTATATATATAATTTTTGCAATGATCCCTCAAATGTGGTTAGCAATGAAATCTATATAAAATGACGTCTGTGCACCCAAACAGTCAAATTCACTGGGAACACAATCATTCTTGATTAACTCAAGCATCTTTTTCTGCAGTACTTTCTCTAAAACAAATTTCCATATCTGCACATAATGGGACAATTAAACAGTAGTGCCAAGAAGTCTGAGACCACAAGTCAAAAATATTTGTAGTTTGCATTTGTTTCAAATGTGATAACATTTTTCCTACAAATAATTATTTAAAAGGGTGGTGTGAGACTTTAGGAAACTGCTGTACACCGATATCTGTGATTAATGATCTAGCTGTCAATAAAGAGTTAGAGAACATGACAAATGTTACTGTAGAGCCTGTACATTTGTCTAAAACTTGCAGCTATTGAACATAATAAACATGTCAAAACAACAACATTGCCTCTTTTCATTTGAAATGTCAGTTTTTATTAATGCAGGATAAATTAGTAGTAATGGTTACATGGCCAGCGGCAGGTTAAGTTCCCTTACAAGGACGTCAATAACTGATCTCCCACTGCATCAGTATGTATCTCCACAGACACAGCACTGAGCTTAACACTGAGTTAGCCAGACAACTCCAGAGAGCCATTCAAAATGGCTAACTGCGTGATTCTGCTTCTTATTAGCTAGCATGGCGAGCGTTGCCTATTGTCTGTTAACTGACAACAGGACAAACACCATATAAGCTTGAAAAGAAGAGCAAGCCATGAAACAACATGGAAGTGTCTGCTTCAGAGTAGAACCTGGTGTGTATATTTGCCTTCAAAAGGAGAAAAAAAACCACAGGACATTCATCGGAGCTCCTTAATGAAACATCAACCCAAGTTATAATACTTCAAGTGTAAACATACTGTATCTCTACTAAGTCAAGTTACATGTCAGGTAAGGTCAAACATATTGTATAAAGTGTTCTGTAGAATTGCTGAACAATGAATGCCAGGGCAAACAACAAAATCAAAGTTTAAAAGAGATGTGCTGGATGGATTCTTTTTAACTCAGCATGTTCAGTACCAACACAATCAAAGCTGAACAGACTGCTAAACATGAACCTCAATAAAAGCAAATCCAGAAAGAAAGAAATCACAGTACAAGTGTTCGGGGTTCAGTATCTTGCACAAGGACACATTGACATGCAGACCAGGGGAATCGAACCAGCAACCTTACAATAACAAGATGCTGGCTCTACCCCTGAGCCACAGCCACCCACATGATCATCATCGGCCAATTAAAAATGCAAAGTGATCATGAATTGTCCCAGAATTGCAGATGTTTACATTTTTAATTTTTGGGTGGGCACACTCCATAGACTTCTCATTGAGCTGACTTATGAACTGTGTTCACGAACATCACCTTATACAACTGAAACCTCCAGAACTGTTTCTTAATGGACCACCTGCTCTTTTCAAGGTCAAATGTAAACTTTAAACCGCAGCTTTTAAGCCAACATCAACGAAAGGCCCCAAGAAGTTGGGAATTTGAACAGGACGGATACACAAACTCCATCTGCTGAGGAAGATCATGTAATATGACCAGAAGCTCCAGAATAGTAGCCTCATAGTGAGACTCTTCACTCAAGAGCAACAAGAGGGTTAACAATGAGGTTTTCTTTTTCAAATTTTTTGAACTGATGAAATGTGGTGTTTGGCTCTCAATCAAGCACATCTCTTATATGTCGAATATTGAATATGGACGCTTTGCTCAGACTGCTGCTGACACTGAGGTACGGGCCTGACGCAGACACGCAGAGAGCTGCAGTGGGATATGGAGGCAGCAGCGATCATCAATTAATTTAACTCTTCATCAAATAACAAAAAAACAGGGCTCTCAACATATAGACAAATACATTAACACACACGTTTTAATAAAAACACTTAGATGCATCCACACACTCACATGCCTGGCAGGAGAACTATCTTCTTATTTCGTGTCTTCTTCAAATATAACTGTCCTTCATTGCGTTCCAAGTGCACGACGGCAACAAAATATACAGTCTTTCAGTCAGATAGAATCGGCTCAGAGAGGGACAAACTTCATTCAGTTCAGATTCAAATTCAGCTTTCCTCACAACGATGCGGGTTAGACGAGAAGTTCTTGAAGTGAATACGCTGTAGCGGCTGCTTTGTAACAGAAATGGGGGGAAAGACGTGGGCTCTATTGTCCAACTACCAAATCACACCACAATGTTCTATTGTAGCATTTGGTCAACTTTATCCGAGAATTCAAAAATACTGGCCCAGATTTCTTTCGTTGTTCCAACAGACCAGTGATTTATTTTGAAATCCATAAGAGGCAGTGAACCAAGCGCTCAGCTGAGGGATGGAAGCCTATAGGATGGTACAGCAGTTACTGGGTGGGGTGAGTGCTGATGGGAGCAGTTTGACCCTTCTGGTAGACAGGGGAGAGGAGGTGGGGCATGTTAAGACGGAGCTCTGTCTCTCAGCCCTCCATCCCAAAGTCCTCTGTGAACTTCTTGACCTTCAGCAGATCTTCAGTGTTGACTGTAGGACGGGTGGTGGACAGAGAGCGCAGCATGTCTGACTGCAAAGGAAAAAGAGATTCAAGTCAGTTTTGTCATTGTTTTTTATATTAAAAATGTTCTTCATCCAGTTTACCACCTGACTTATGTTCATGTACACTTTAGCAGCAAAGATGTTTATGCTGCTGAAGCTGAGGTTGGTAAGACTGGAGAAACCAAGTATTCACCCAAATAAATCCCACTCCTCCCGTCTTGGCTTCCTTCAGAGCCATGAGCTGCTGAATCGACTGCTCTGTACCCCTCGCTGGCCAGCAGGTAGACCAGTACTACTACCAGTAGGTAGATGTGTTAGCTTCAAGTTAGCTAGATTACACAAGGCCTCTTAGCATTTTTGAATCTAATAAATCCTTAAATCAACAACTCTGTTAAATGTCACAATCACATAATCCCAAGCAAAATAGCCAAAATTAACACACCTCAGTCCGAAAAGGCTACCAGGCAAAAACAGTAACTGTTCACTGCTGTAGGTGTGTTCTTTGTGCTAACTGGGTGAGCTGATGAATAAGGCTGTTGCTGCTGTATTTTCTGACTCAGGTACTGTGTTCTACTGAGTTAGATTCTGAACATCAGGCTCAGGGGCTGTGTACTGTGTGAGCGCAGTGTATCGTCGTTGCTGACCATATCCAATCACCTTACGTCTCACTCACATGTAAGAAAACACTCAACATTATCATAATGAATTAACCAAGAACATGGCTATTGTTAGTACTCACTGCTGTCATTGCTGGCATGTTAGAAGTGGGGAATTGTGGCTGCACTTCCTGTCATTCTTGTGCTACTCTCTGTAATAGCTTTAGCATTAAATCTGCCCAGCCCTGCAGAACACTCCAGTCAATGAGTACAGTGACAGCAGGCAGGCAGCATCATGCGTAAAAAGACAGGTAGCCTGTCAAGACTTTTCATACGGCTTAAGGAAGCGACTGGATGGGCTTTTTAGAGGCCTGCAGCAGTCACAGATACTGAATTTTTCAGATTCTTCATTAAACTTCTTTCCCAGACTCCTCATTGCATCATCAAGACTCAAATGTCTAAAAAAGATGTAGCAGAACTGAAACAGACTCAAAGTTTACTTACTACAACTAAACTATACATGATTTATTGATTGCTGTCCAGATGTCAAGGGAGTTTCACGCATAACAAAAACACTTAAGAAGCTTCAACTGTTACATAGTACTTGGATTTCCTTATCACAATCCATCTCTGGACATAAGAACACAAATGTAGAGAAATCAATCTACTTGTGCACCATACATAGCTCTAATTGTGTATAATCACACATATTTGTAGGCTATTATTTTTAGGATTTAGGTGTGTAACATCACAAAGTTTAATATTAAAAAAAAAAAAAGTCCGGTTTTAGTGAACTTTCCGGTCTAGTTCAGAATTAGAATTCCTTCATTAATCCCACAAACAGGCACATTTGTGCATCACAACAGCCAAGGGACAGTTCAATATAACACTAAACAATAATACTAGTAAAAAATAATAATAAAAAGGTAAGAAATAGATATAGACTCTTATATACATAATATGTACAAATATAAACAGTGTAATTATAAACAGTGTGGGCAGTGTATTGTTATTAATGAATAATAAACATGGGTATGAAAATTGCCCAAAATGAGAAATGAGTTATCTATAGAGCGATGTTACAATGGAGGGAACATCAAATTGAGATCTAGAATGAAGAGCAGCAGTATTTTTTACAAAGATCATCTTTGTATTTTTCTCACCATGCAGACTATGGGCTCCAGTAGCTTATCACTAGGAACGTCCATCCAGGTCATCTCTATGGCTGCAGGGTCACCAGGGGAACATGGAGTCAAGAGGTCATCCACCATCACCTGGTTGTTGCCTCGGGATGGGCCGCGAACCTGCAGGAGCATGAACAAGACAACAACAACAAACAAACTATGAACCAAAACAGAGATTGGACTGACATGGGCTTCTGAAGATTTTTCCTTTCTAATGAGGTCACCTTTTTGAAGTGCGTAGCTGACTGGACCTTCCTAACGGGCTGCATGAGCGCGTCCCGCACGATGATGCTGATGTCGGCGCCGGAGTAGCCATCTGTTTTGCGGGCAAGCTGCCGCAAGTCGGCCTCGCTCAGGCTGTGTGGTGTGTTGCCCAGATGGAGACGAAACATCTGAGCCCGGGCTGGCTCCTCTGGGAGAGGGATGTAGATACGCTTCTCAAATCTGACACACAACAGAGGTTATTCAATCTAACAGTATTTTGAAACATAGATTACATAAACAATGTGCTTGTTTAAGGTGTATCTCAGAGCTTGTATATGTGCTGGCCTAAATGTTAGAACAAAGAGAGTCCACTCGTGTCAGAACAAGGCAATTTTTTGTATATTCCTTCAAGGATGTAGGTCCAATTAACAATTGTTTTAGTAAAAGTATACAATTAAATCCCATTCAGATTATTTTGTGCACCCTCAATCAACTGAAACATTTCTATCCACTACTATCAGTATTACTTTTTGAATACATATGAGTAATTTTAAGTCGATTTAAACCGATTACGACCTGCAGATACCTGTATAACCGGGAGCTTTTATTGTGAAGAATCTATAGGAAATAAAACGTGTTTGTAACTGAATTATAGGAGCCACCCTGCTGGCACCGATTTTTTGGTAGCACTGTTTTCTTGTCTAACCAACATTCCAAAACCCACACATTTCATTTACCATTGTACATGACAGAGAAAAGCTCACATTTAAGAAGCTAGCGTAAGCATATATTTGACATTTTTGCATAAAAAATGGCAGAAACCACTAAACAAATGTATTTTTTAAATAAATTATTCTACGACTTGTCAGAAACATGTTGCTGATATTAAATTCGGAATAAGCATATATCTATAAAAATCTATGAAGGCGAAGAAGTAAAACCTATATATTGAATATATTGTCTCTGTGCTGTCTTTGATTGAATACATGTAAAAAATGAATTAGTAAATTATCACATACTGATTCATTTATGTTTTATACAGCGTCCCAACTTTTTTGAATCAGCACTGGGTTGTACGAGCTACCTGTGAATTCAAACTAAGCCTAGTTTAAACTTGATTTAAATTTAAGGACAGAATTTACATTTTACTAACATTTTAAGTGTTTTAACTTATACAGATTTATCTTAGGCATAACTTGAAACTTAAATCTTACACCTACCTGTTAAAGTTGGAATGGGGCATCATATTGTATTCATCTTGTATTTCCTGAATGACTAAGATGAATTTACCTCTCCTTAGTAAGAAATTAGGTAATTACGAATGACTCCACTTTTAAAACCAACTGACCTTCTGCGGATGGCAGCGTCTAGCACCCAGGGGATGTTGGTGGCCCCCAGCACTAAGATTCCATCGTTGTTGTTTCCCACACCTGCAAAACCAGCGAGCTTTGGTCAACTCTGCTTCAGTGTCAGGAAAGGGTGTTTGCATATTTTACAATAACATAGTTTTCTTTTGTCACTTATACATAAGATTTGATTTAATATTGCATATTCTACACTTCACGTCACTCTTATCGTTCTCATTTGGCTCACCTTGCATCTGGACCAAGAACTCTGTCTTGATGCGGCGGGCGGCCTCGCTCTCATTCTCATTCCTTGATCCGCACAGCGAGTCCACCTCATCGATAAAGATGATTGAAGGTTTGTGCTGGCGAGCCAGGTCAAATAAGTTCTTCACCAGTCTGGGAGATACAGGGACAGACGGAAAATATGAGATAGACGGAGACACGACCACTCTAGCTACCAGGGACAGGTTTTATACAAATTTTTCCATATTTCTGTACTGCAGTCGTTCCCTATCTAGAGTACAACATCAGACACCAGCCACCCTGAGGAAGAGACTTACTTCTCACTCTCTCCCAGCCACTTGGACATGAGGTCTGAGGAGGACACAGAGAAGAAGGTGGAGTTATTGGCTTCGGTGGCCACAGCCTTCGCCAGGTAGGACTTCCCCGTCCCCGGAGGACCAAACAGAAGGATGCCTCTCCAAGGAGTCCGCTTGCCTGTGAACACAGAGACCACAAGTCAGTTTGGCAACACGATGTCCTACTGGGGTACTGTTTAACAGCCTGTTCTAGCTTTCCAGCATAACCAATCACTAAAACAGGCATGGAGGTTAATATGAGCTTCAACTGCTTTACCAACTTACAGTCAGACAAAAAGGATGGGAACCTTATGTTAAAAGAACAGAAGTACAACATCATTACAGAGGCTAATGTGAAGAAGATATCAGAGAGTCATTCCAAAACACCTTAAGTGAACTAATAAGACGTGAAACTGAACAAAGACTGCAGCTGTTAGTTTTCACAGCTGATTTATATTTATTATTTTTTTATCTCTAAAGTGAAAGCAAACAAAAATCATTACACATCAAATTCAGGCTGTGTAAAATAGTGATATTATACCAATGTCGTGATAAAAGACTATATATCGTCTTTGATATGGGTTATCATTATATGATCATATGGCATAAGTGTTGTCTTTTCCTGGTTTTTAAAGGGTGCATTACTGTGATGTCATTTTGAGAACTTACCACCTACCACTTCTACTTGTTCTGATACATGTTTTATCTACTTACTCAATATATATATCACACACATTACTGATGATCATTTCTCAAAAAATCCTTCTGATTTTATTGTGTGGCAGTGCCAATAGTTATCCCTTCAATACTGTTGCAATATTGATATCATGTATTGGGTAGAAAAATACAGTATATTGATGTTTACACTATATTGTGTATTTTGATAAACCCTAAAAATATCAACAAACCCTATATTGAATATTCCCCAAGATCAGACTAAATTCTTCATGTTTTGTCAGATTCAACATCCAAAATCCAAAGCACTGATAAAACAGGAAGTTATCAAAATGACGTAACAACAAAGAGTAGCAAAGCCTCACAACCTCACAGAGTCATTGAATACCAATTTGTTACCAAACAATAATTAGTGGATAAATCTACTTATTTTTTTCTATATTTACCGATTATTTTCTCATTACTATACTATCTACATTGGACATATACATTCACAGTACACATCTATAATTTCATCTATCTAAAATACCACAGTACCTGTGAAGAGGTGAGGGAATTTGATGGGCAGGATTACCGCTTCCTTCAGAGCTTCCTTAGCTCCCTCCAGTCCAGCCACATCGTTCCACCTAACATTTGGCTTCTCCATTACAATTGCCCCTGGTTAGACAGAAAGCAGAGCATAATTGAGATCACAGGTCCATCTTTGAAATGCAATCAGAAGAAACACTTTGAAGGTCTATCTGCAGCCCTGGCACAAAAAAGACCCCATAACGCCACCGAGCCTATTACTACTACTACTACAACAAAATAAAAAATATATGAATAATTGCTTTTATTTAAAATAAATACATCAAAGTTACATTTGATCAAAATGTATCATTACAGTCACTTTCTGTGAGGATCCCTCCATGTAAAAGCAGTGTAGATTTATTCACCTACACAAAATAATAAGTCAAATTGTACATTTATTGTAACAGAGGACCATATCAACTGATCTAAATTCATATCTGCTTACCCATAAGTTGCTCCTGCAGTTTCTTCTTCTCTGGGTTTTCACCCTCGCTGTCACTATCACTCCTAGACCGGACACAGACACAAACAGACTTGAACATGTTTTTTTATTTTTAAAAATTTTTTTTTGGGGGGGGGGACTTACTTTTCATTGCTTTGTGCCTCTTTAACAGGCTTTTTGCCCTGTTTGTCTTTATTTTTCAGATAGTCCTTGAGTTTCTCCGCTCGGTCCAGGTACTGCATACACTTTGCTCGTATACTCTCCTTTGCCTTATCACTGTGGGCCTCATCTGAAGAAAGGAAACAGCAATGTTAATGAAACTCCCCAATGTTTTCTCACCAACAGAAGGGTGTTAGCCTACATCAACTACCTATCAGGCTGCAGAACTCACATTTGATGGCATGTAGGAAATATTCCACAGCATGCTGGTACAGACGCAAGGCTTCCTCATAGTTCTTTGCCTTGTCTTCCTCTGTGGCTTTGGTCACAAGATCAATCGCTTTCTGCAACAGATGCAGGGAGTACAGTCAGAATACAGACAGAGGTAGATGTGAGATGGATTGGAGGTGGAGACGCAAATAGAGGCTGGGTATGACTGCATGTTAACCATCCTCATATCAGTCTACATATGTCAACAATGAAGCTTCAACCAAAACAAAGCACAGTTATACAGCTAATATAATGTAATTGCATCCGATTAGTTTATCCGATTCTACAATAAAATCACGTGTGCTGTTTCTCAAGCCAATTGCCAGACTTAAATATTTCTTGTTTTTATATGCCAACTGTTTGCGAGCAGGAGCCACAGCCCAGCTAACGCTGAGACAGCGGCTGCTACTGTTGTAAACATTTAGGTTAAACGTTAGTTAACAATCCACATATCAAGAACCAAACATGAATTCGTTAATATGCTTGTTTTTAATTTAGTTCAATTATTTAGATAGATACAGCAGCAACGTCAAAATAGGTTAATTTCAAGACAACGCAACTGTAACACTGTTCGCTGGCTCAGTTAACTAAACTGTCTTGCTAACAACGTTAGCAGGCTTCATCATCAGCTGTTTTGCTATCAAGTTAGCTTCCATTCGAGCTGCTCTGGGTAAAGCCAAGTTATGTAGCGTTAGTTACAGTTGTAGCAGGCTAACGTTAGCTTGCTCATATTAGCCTACCTGTAATGTTGACGTTGTCATTTCATCTCACTCTTCTGCTCTCTGCCCAGACTTATATCCTCGAACCTTACCCAAAGGTGGATGTGTGAAGAAATGAACTCGTTAACAGCCCTATGTTGTGAGAAGACAGATTGCTCTTGACATGACAAGACAGTTGCTAATACGTTAGCTTGCAAATATGACAGCTCTGCCCGACCTAACAAAACCACAGCAACGAACACTGCATAAAACGACAAGTTAGCTGATACAAAAATAACTTCCGGTTAGGGTTTTCAGAATAGAACAGCAAAAGACTACATTATATATATATATATATATATATATATATATTATATATATATATATATATATATATAATATATATATATATATATATATGCATATATATATATATATATATATATATATATATATATATATACACACACATATACATATATATATATATATATATATATAATATATATATATATATATATATATATATATAGTATATATACATAAAATGAAATAAAACACATATTCACCATCTCAATAGAGAATATGTTAAGGCTATGATTTCCGCTGTATATAATTTTACATTTATTCTTATTGATATTTTCCGGTCGTATGGCTAAAATGACCAACTTCACAGTGGGAGATGCTTAAATAGATCGCAGCTGCTGCCACCTAGCGGTTAAATCAGTGCTATAGCAACGCTCCGCCAAAAAAATAAGGCTCATAATAAGCCAGGAAATAGACATGCGTGCACCCCAACACCAAAAAAAATATGAATGTCAAAAATCAAACACAGCAAATAAGATCATCTTGTCTTTATTCGTCTAAACCTCTACAACAAACCACAAAACAACTTATGTCATTTGTAACAGTTTTATTGGTATGTATTTACATTTGAGATTATTACATTGCTATCATACATTGTCTAATATGTCTTGGAAGGAAGTCTAAAATACTTTGCATATGACAGGTTATTGCAGCAGCACTTTATCCTTTTGTGACCTTTCAGTTCAATGATTGTGTTGGACGCAAGCTGCCACAGATATTACCTTTGGTTCATAACCCTGTCTTTGAAGCATAGCTTTACATAGACAGGATAGCAACAATTTCCGGACAAAAAGAGAAAGGAGGTTAACAATAATCATCTGGAAGAGGAAAGGAGGTGTACATTCACAGATTTAAAGGGGTTTGATTGGTTAGTGCATCGAGCTCAAACAGGGACGGCCTTGTCGCTTGTTGAAGGTTGATCAGATTTGATCAGAGAAAAGTTATCAGCATGGTAAATCAGAGGTTACAGAAGCCTTAAACAGCCATGGGTAATATATACTGCTTGTTTTCTCAAAAAAAAAATGTTGCATTGGGATGATAAGCAGAAACAAGTTCATTGCATGGGGATATCGACAAAATGATCTTGTTGTCCCTGGAAAACAACCTCTGCTATCTTGAGATAAAGACAGACATAACTTGTCACAGGAACATTTAGGAAATAATATGTTTGTCCACGGGATGTTTAGGACTTCTGCAGGGAGGATGATAGAGAGCAACACTTCACCATTGTTTCACAAATGTTGCAGGAGACCTTAACACATGATGTTTTCTGCTGCTTTTTTCCCATAGCCACTAATCAACTACAGCGTGAAAAAGAGCTAAATAGCTATAGGAACTATATGATAACATATTTTCACTTTTATAAAAGAGCCAAATAAGGTTGTTCAAACCATCACAAGGACACCAGAGTCCAAAACAGAACGAAGGTCATTCAGACTGATGATTGTGTTCCTTATCCGAGGACAGAAGGGTTATCTTGTTTTCCTGTGTTGCACAATCAGTGGACACAATGCTACACAGAGAATCTACTGAAGGATCACTTTAGCAACATGTACTATAAACCAACTGAAGGTTCTGAAAATTAGTCATGTTGAACTCATTAAAAAGAGTCAAGTTTCAAAACAGGCACTGGACCGAACAGATAAACTAAAGGGGAGAGGATTTAGATAACTAATTTACTTTTGATGGCATTTACTATCGACAGAAATCACAAGATCTGCAGTGGGACTTTAGTTCTAATAAAGTTTCTTTGGAGATTGAAAGTTTATTCTTGAACTTGGGAATAGTAGTTTGACAAATAACCATTTACGAGCCTTTTTGAGAGCTTTGCACTGTACCTCACAGTATCCATTCGTGCATTTAGTTTGCTCAGTTCTCACACCGTGGCCTCACTTACACTACATACTTAAAACAGCAAGGAATCTTGTCTGTTAAAAGTGAAATTCTGAACTCAGGTGAGTGATAAACATAAATGTCCTTAACTTTCACTCCTACTTGCAAACTTAAAGATGCTTTTAAATCTAAGAGAGCTTCAGAGGTAGTACAGTTTGGTAAAGTGCATCCCAGCAGCTGCAGGTCAGAAACGGAGCTGAACACACACCTGCTGAGACACAGTGTGAAACAGGTTAAATAACTGGTCATGATCTAAAACATGCAACATGTTTTATCGAGGATAGGAAACTTTTAGCCAACTTTTGCATTTGATTTGAACTTTTCTTTTATTCTTAGGCAGTACAGGGCAAGACCATGGTTGACATTTATTTCATTCTAATTCTAAGAATTATTTTTTCTTTAAATTTGGTCCAAACCCATTGAAGGGGAAGGGGTCAGAGGTCAGTTGTCAGAAGAACAAAGAGGCCAGCCAAAAACATCTTCCAACAGAGACAGGGACACAATTTCCTGAAAATATGATCGCGCACGTTAAATTTCCAGACTTCCATCTCCATGACAACTGAGCAAAGACCAAGAGATGGGGCTGAAAGCTCAAAAGAAAGCCAGTAAGTGGACACTGAGTAAAGATTATCTTCTCAAACTCAAAAAAGCTTTTTGCAACTAAAATGGAAGGAAAAGACTGTACTAAGCTAAATGACGGTGGCGTCATTTTTTTTCCTGCAGGGCTTCGTATAAGGTTTTATTAAAATACATTGGTATCTCTGTCATGTGATGGCTCACTTTAAAACAAGCTTGTTTAACAGTCCTTAGTCAGAGAGATGCTACCATAGGAAAGGAAACAAGGGACAAGTAATCTCAAGCAAATTGGAATGCAGTGATAGACGGAGACGTGGTAGTGTAGGCCAAAGATGGGAGGTAACACGCCGTCATCATCAGATACACAGTTCAATGTGAGGAAGTCATGCAATCATGAGATATACACTTTTAAAAACAAAGGACAAAATAACATAGTGTACACTATAAGAGTAATACTATTGCTCGTGCGTGTCGAAAGCTTAACACTCTCTTATTGTGTGAAATTTAAAAAAAGCAAACATTACAAAGAGTGTCATCGTCTACATGGAATAAAGGCACAGTTGGCAATCCTGATTACAACGGCAGCTTAGGAGAATGTGCTAAAAGGTGAGTCTGTCAGACAGCAGGCACACTATCAAGCCAACAGAAGCGTGTAGTATAGACAGACAGACAGACACACTCACACACTCTTACACAGATTCATTCGCACAATCTCTAACTGCATTCTGACTCATGCTGACATAAACAAATACATTATAAACATCAGTTGGAAGGCTGTCATGGAATGATAGGCAGAGAGTACAAACAGGGAGCGATCACCAATCTGTGCTCAGCTGTGTATTAATTGTCTTAAAGAATCCTTCCTTTCCTGAATATATTTCACTAACACTCTGCTTGAAGTCCACGAATGGAATCTCATACACACATCGCAGCATCCCTGTTTGTTTTAGCTTCTCCTTTTTCTTTCCACATGGAAATGTATGATTCATGACTTCAAGCAAAGTGTTGCTTCCTTTTACCTGGCATTGCAGTTAAGTGCTGCAGGAATGAGTCCTAAAAAGCTGGAAATAAGTTAGCATGTCTCACTTCCGATTCCCTCGTCTCTAAGTCAGTGGGTTTTTTTTTTCAATTTGAACTCAGTTAAATGCATTAGAAAAAGGTATTTGGTTAACACAAGCTTAAGAGATTTTCTTGTTTTATTCTTCAACATAAAACACTGTAAGTAAATACCCCACGTGTGAATTTAAAGTGTCTACAAAAGGTGGTTGCCAACAAGTGGCTAAATGAGACCACAGAAGTTAAACACCATTCTACTGAACGTGGAAACTCATCTACTCACTACTCCATCTTTACAGACACACGCTAACTTTACAACCTCTACATTGATCAATTTATAGTAAGTAAGTAAGTAGTATTAAGTGTGTATAGTATAGTGTAGTAGGAAGCTCAGTGGTGGTGACATTCAAGTCATTTGACCATGATGTAGTTTGTTTATAGCCTAACATTAGCTTTTTACTTCTGTTGATTGCATTTACACTTAAAAACTTTAAAAGTGGCGTTTATTGGTGGAGATTATCTTGCCGAACAGAATGTGTAAGTATCATAAACGTGTCTTTATCACAGACCTTATTTTTTTTGCAATAATCCTAAATCCAAGTGAACAATCCTATGGGTTTCTGTTGAGGGAACCAAGGCGATGCTTACTTCTGTGTTAGCCTACAAAAATACATCATCCCTGCAGCACTCTATGACTGCAAGAGATTGAAGAGAAGCTGGAAGAGAAGGCACATTTTTGAGACAATCAACAACATGGCTCCTAGGTTAAATCTCCCCTGCAGTGCCACTTCAGGACCTAACTTCAGCTGTGAATGGAGAAGTTGAAGAAAACAAAACAACAACAAACAAAAAAACAAAACAAAACAATAATTGCCGATATTATGCCAGCATTTTGGGAGCGTCTTCACCCTCCCTGCTGTGCCTGGGCCCATCCTCTCATCCACACTGCTGTTGTTGGTTGTTTCACGTCAGTAGGCCCATACGAGTGAGCTTGGCTGACAAGAAGGAGTGGAGAACAAACACTACCGGCTTTGGACCCGAGTGGAGGTCAAATACCTGGAGGATGGAGGGAGAGAGGATGTAAGGTAGGAAAAGAGGAGAAAAACAACAGTAAAGGGAAGTGAGTACAAAAGGGTAAAATCAAATTTACTCAATTTACAGAACATTTTCTGTTGTAACCTTCCCTTCATCTGTAAGCTACCTAATTTATAGTAACTTAACACTAAATCCAATCTTTAAAGTTAGGAAATTATATTTACAGACACTATATTATATGATCAGTTGTTCTGATTTCACTCTATTACTATTGCAGCAATAGTTATGTGTTGTTTTACAGAGAAATGTGGTAATTCTGTCTTCCAGACAAAAATATAATAATTGTGGCCTCACCTTGCACTCCACACATCCTCCAAATATAAGGTGAAGTCACATTACCTCACCGTCTAGAGACATTAACAAATGGACACCAACTTTGGGTGGTGTCATGAGTTTTGTGTTATTCTACCTGACTGCCAGGGACAGTGTAAATCCAGCTTTTATTTCCTTATCTGGCCACCATCCAAAATTCAGAGAAGAACATTTGCATATGTTCATTCATTACTAGAAATATCGCCTCTGATTTCCCAAATCATTCGATTCCAATTCCCAAGGTCCTGATTTGATTCACTTTCCGACTCAGTTTGATTCAATTTGACCCAATTTAGAAATGTGTGGTTACAATATACCGGTGAAGACAGTAATTACATATTTTTATGATTTTAACTTCTGATTATTAAAAATGAGAAAAGTAAAAATAAAAAAAAATAAAAAGCGACTTTCATATTTTTAACAAACTTCACGGCCATTTATGTTTTATAGTTTTCTGAGGTGTACTTGAATGCAGCATGAAGTTCCTGTCAGGCAATCACACATTGCAGATGTAGGTCTCAGAGACCCAAAGCTTCCTCTGAAGCCACAAAATGCTTTGTATAACATGTTTTTCCTGCATATGCAGTTTAACTCCCCAAGAACAGTAAACACACTTTAAGAGGTAAAATCAGTGGATTCCCCCTTTAACATTTGAAACTGGTGACTTTGGTGCCCCCTAGTGGAACTATCAAGGGAGACATTAAAAAAAAACTACCATCCATTCAACTATTGTCTGCAACCCCTTATCCTGTGCAGGGTTGCCAGGGCCGACACACAGAAGAACAATGGGTCACACTCACATTCACACCTACAGGCAATTTAGAGTAACCAATGAACCTAATTACCCTGCAGGTGTATGGACTGTGGGAGGCAGCCAGAGTTCACAGACACAGAAACATTAAAACCCCACACAGCCGCGAGTGTAACCAAGGACCTTCTTGCTGTGAGGCAACAGTGCTAACCACTGTGCCACCGAGCTGCAAAAACCAACATGTCACACTAAAACGGAGGATCTAAACCTACACCATCAGAACAATATGGAAGAGGCTATAATCACATACAATTTTACAAAGAAGGAATTGAATGTAGAGCTGAAACTAATTATTTACAGAAAGTAATCAATCTGCTGATTGTTTTCTTGATCAATCTAAAAATGATTTTGTCTTTGAAAAATAATAATTAGTCAAAATGTTTTACTAGTAAATCTCCAAAATTTCAAGGACAATCCAATGAAACAGTGTTAGTGTGTAATAAATAATTAGTTGCACATCCTCAAAGTACGAGGTTAGGGTGAACATTGGTTCTGAATGCTCTGCTGATGTCAGCTTTATGTTTTAACAAAAGGTTCTTTAGTGTTTGTAGTCGCACTTCTGTGATTGAGCTGAGATTAGGACATCATGTGTACCTTAAAAACTGAGATAAGCTGCTCATTTACGCTTTATCATAATAATTTATAATCATAAAACTATTTGTTAATTAATTCATATAAAGTACGTACAATTGTGTTATTTAGTTAATAATCTAAGCCACTGATTAAGATAAATTGCCAGAACATTTCTGGTTCCAGTTCCTTCATTATGTCGATTTGCGGCTTGGCGCTTTGCAAGTAGCCTGATGACATCTCCTGAGGCTCAAAGAACTTAATTTGCTATTTGAGCCCACGGAAGTTGGCCCCAAAGGATGATGGGCTTGGGGCAAAAGTGAGGACACAGGCCAACGTCTGAGCCGTGGTATTCACTGTAATAGGAAGTGCACTGAGAGTGCAAAAGGCTGAATATGTGCTGATCTGGATTTGCTGTTCTAAATCACGGCCAGTTTGTTCTTTAAAATGTGGAACTTAAAGGCAAAAACGCATTTACATCCGTTATAGTGCTACCTATAGGGCAATTTGCACCAAATTTGGCAGAGAGCCTCTGGATGACTTCAGGAACAATTGACTTAAGTCTGATGTTGAAAGCATTTAGTTTGACCGAAATATGAAACAATAAGTGTTTTTTAGCTAGCAAAAAAGATTGTTTGGTTATAACTAGGGGTGGTGAAAAAAATCGATTATTGATTAATCGCGATTATAATATTGTTGATTATGAGTCGATTATTAAATTTCCAAAAATCGATTTTAAATTTATTTATTTATTTATTTATTTATTTTTTAATTCTAATACAAATTGGAGTCCTCCTCTTACTGGCTTCCTCTACATGGTCCACAGTCTGGAGCCAAGATATGTTATTCCATCCGAGATCTTTTTCACGCTTAAATTGATTCCAAATCTTTACAAGGAGACAAAGCTTTCCGTGCAAGAGTCCCTCAACTCTGCTCACAGGGTAGCAATAACCTGCGATGCCTGGACATCCACAGCTACAGTCTCATACATGGCAGTTAATGGAAGCTAATGTCCTACGTACTTCAGACGAAAGCTATGGATGATAGCCACACAAGCGCAAATATGTGTGAGTTTCTTAAGGCAATGGCAGATGAGTAGGGAATAGAGAAACACCTGGTTCTCGTCACCAACAATGCTTCTAACATGAGTCTGGCTGCTGAGCTTGGCAACTTTCTTTTAACAGTGAAAGACTACATTTAAACAAAGTAAAAAATAATAATTTGGATATTACAGTTACACTATACAATATTGAAGGTGCTGTGAGGTGTTACTCAAAAGAGAAGTAAGATAATTCAGCAGCTGACTGATGAAAATCGAATCGATAATCGTTAATAATCGAAAATCGATTTGTAATCGAATCGAGACTTCAATAATCGGAAACGAATCAAAACGGGAAATTGGGCTGATTAACCACCCCTAGTTATAACTAGCAGGTTTTTTGGAGTGCCACAATTCTTTTGACAACTTTTCATCAGACACATCTGGAGATTCTATGCGCAAAGTTTCAGGCAGATGGCGCTTAAATTGTAGAAGTTCGAAAAAGTAGGTTTTGCATATGTGGCGATTTAGCGAATGAAATGTGCAGCAGAAGTGGGCGTGTCCTCTGTCAGAAAACCCAGCTCTATTCAGGGAACATATGGATATAAGTTTTGCGAATGTGTTATTTAAAATGTGGAAGTTATAGGCAAAAATGCGATTGCATCCATTATAGCGCCACCTAGTGGAGTACATGTGCAATTTTCGGTATGGAAGAACTGTGTCCTATTCTATATGTACCATATAAATTTCAAAGCTCTCAGCAAAATAGTTTGGCTGAAATTAATGTTTGTTGTTTATCTTGTAAATAGCCTCGCCCACATTGACCAGTCATGACCACCTCCAAGATGTGGCCTCAGGATTGGCCCTACATCATACCGACCAAATTTCGTAAAAATCGGTGTGGCCGTTCAAGAGATGCAAACTTCCCATATTTTTAGCGCCCACAAGCGCCCAAAATTCGGCAAATTCAGCTCATCCTTTCCCAGTCTCATGGCAACCAATGATCTCAAATTTGGTGTGAAAAGCATTTAGTTTGACTGAGAAATCAAACAGTTTACATTTTTATAGCTAGCTACAGAAATTTGTTTGTTAATACTTTGCGCATTTTTTGACCGAGCAAAATTCTTTACATCAGGTCCAGCTGAACAGTGTACGTGCCAAGTTTCAAGCAGATCGGACAAAATCCCAAGGAGGAGTTCGAAAAAGTAGGTGTTCCAGCTTTTGAGATTTTGCGTAAAAACTTTCTAGGCGGAAGTGGGCGTGGCAAATTGCAAAGTGATTCAGCTCCATTCAGGGAATCTGGGGATACAAGGTTTTTGAATGTGCGACATACGGTGTGTGAGTTATAGGCAAAAACGCGTTGGCCTAGGTTATAGTGTCCCCTGCAGGCGGATGTATGTAGTTTTTTGTGTCTAAGGTACGTGCAGGTGTCTAGACCAACCCTCCAAATTGCACCACCCTCCCTTGCACGATTTAGCCTGCAGTACCACTTTTAGCAGGAGAAAAAAAATCTTTACAATTACAATAGGGTTCCTAGCACTGCTGGTCCTAGGAAACGCGTCTGCTTGCATACGTGTTCCCTCGGCCACGGCACCCTAAAAATCTTTACAATTACAATAGGGTTCCTAGCACCGATGGTCCTAGGAAACGCATCTGCTTGCATTAATTATTAACTAATTAACTAATTTATTGACTGATAAATGTCAGGTGTCTTAATTTACCATCTCTCCCTCTGGACCCCCAAAGTCAAGGTACAAGTTCCGTATTCCATCGTCGGCAGACATTTTGAGCTTCTCGTAGGGGTATCTATAAAGCACGGCACCTCCAGCTGGATCTGCTGGCTCCCTTGTCACAGTGAAGCCCTTCTCATAGTGCAGTGTCAGGCGAACATCCTGTCTGTTCAATGTGCAACCTGAAAGAGAAGGTGAGAGATAAGAGATGAAGAATACAGATTCAGATTCAGATTCAGAATACTTTATTAATCCCTGGGGGAGAATTGTTTAATAGCAGGTGTATGAGTGAGTATGGTGAGAAATGTTCCATTCCGCGAGTGTGAGTAGAGCTGAAATGGTTAATATAGATACATCAACCTTAAGAAAAATTAATTGCAGATTTTTTGATAATCAATTCATTGTTTCAGTCATTTTCAAGCAAAAATATCACACATTTACTTGTTCCAGGTTCTTAAATTTGAGGATTTGGGTTTTAGACCGAAGAGGCAATATGTAGACGTCAATTTGGGCTCTGTATTTTTGATAGCTTTTTTGTTAACATACACTATATGTCTCCTAAATAATATCATTCTCAAAAAAGTTGTACAGCATCTGAATGGTCTGCTGAAAAAAAAAAAAAAAATCCTGCCTGGTGTCGCTTCAACTGTCATTTGATCCTCAAGCATTTCCGTGTGTTACTATAACTTGACTGCCTTAATTGTGCCTCTGCGTTTGTGTAGCAGCAGGAGACCGAAGAAGAAGAAAAAAAAAGTCTTTCCAATGCTGTTCCGGCAGCCAACTATTGTTCTGCACAGAGTGAGCACATTCCCCTATGCTGGCTCCTACTTCTGCTTTTCCTACACAGAGCCGCTGTTTCTGAGCAGCTGCACACTGCCAGCGAGCCAGTTGCTGTCAGGAGCTTCCTGTCACAAAGTTTTTTTTACTGTAAGTATGTAGGCCTACACACATGGAAATATTTGATCTGTGCTTATCTTAAAAATAAAACACTCGAGTGTCATACCATATTTAGTTTGTGAAGTTCTATCTTAAAAACTCATTTCCACTCAACATGCACTTGTTGGATGATTTCATGCACAAAGGTGAACCCACATCCTCTGTTCAAAGGTCTGCTTCCAAACTCCATTACACTGCTACTAATCTGTGTGTACGGAAAAGAACACACATGGTGTATAAAACAAGCACACATGCATTCATCTAAAGAGGTGTACATGAGACAAACAAGCCTGAGGTTCTCAATCAACTCTGTGGTATATCCGAGGCTGTAGTCTGTGGTGTTGTACTATGTTGCACTATATAATGAGGTGTTTCCTCTGACAAAAAAACATCAACACTCGAACAAGAATGACCAGATTTAACATGAACGTATATACTTTATCATTTTGGCACATGTCTTATACATTTTTGCTGCTGAATGACACTGTAATCAGTGATCATTCTGGGTTGTTGGATGATTAGTTGCTTGAACATTTGGTTGGATGTAATTAATGGTGGAGAAGGTTCCTCTACTTCAAGCAACAGTTAGTTGAAATTGGCATTGGCACCCCCACAGTGTCAATGTGCAACACCACTGTCGTGAATACAAATCCCAGATCTGTAACAGTTTCTCAGATGTAATGAAGGTGGTAACTACAAACAAAATTACATCACAACAATGTTAGGTTACATAATGTTATTTTAAAGTGGAAATAGACATGAGAAAGTGGTATTATTATTGGTTGTTGCTGTTTCAAAGACAACTGGATCCTTTCTCTTTACCTCATAGTAGTAACTACCAACAACACATAACAGCAAGTGAACAGTTAAGTTGTAAAAACTAAAACATTCAGCCGAGAGACGCTAAAATGCCCAGTAGCACTTTGGGGTCCTGCAGAGTTGGTGACAATTCTCTGTGGGTTCATCTTAGAGAGCCATTTAGGGATTACATATGGAAATGAGATAAAACATTGCATTCAATATATAAATACTGATTGCAGCTGTGATACTACTATATATAGTATATATACTGTATATACTTAACCTCCTCACAATATCATTTTATTTTGTTTTTTTGTTTTTTGTTTTCATATAGGGACTAAACTTAGTTTTGTCCTACAACCCTGGTGTTGTAAAATGATAAATAAGTGAACCCTTTGTACAGGATGTACAGGACATTCTGGTGATGACTTGCTTTTACTACAGACTTAACCATCTGTAGCAGACACATCCACACTCACCAATGGAGACCTCCTTGATGAGCTCAGCGGCAGCGTGCGCCCCCTGAACGAGGGCTCGAGTCCATGAAGACAGATCCCAATGGGTCTCCACTCGGAAGATATGGGATTCGATTCCCCGCCCTGTGCCCGTTCGAGTGGCGAACACCAGCTCTGAACCCTGGGCTGGAGAACCTCGGGCATTGCCAGAATGAACCAGTCTGGAGGGTGACACATTAATGATACATTTAACATTCTCAGAGACATCTCATATAGATAACCTACATCTGCAAGAATAGGGTGTAGGATTTGGTGGCATCTAGCTGTGTGGATGAAACCAACTGAACATTCCTCACTCACTCTCATCTATGCAGAATATAAAACTTCCATGGATCAGAAGTCCGTACTAGAAGGAGTCATAATTGACCTAAATCCCTCTAAAGTAATTGCTCACTTCTCTTAACCAGTTGACTGAAGTTGGTCTCTGAAGTGTAATTTCCCCAATAGGATGTTGTGGGTGTTTTCATACTGTAAACACTGTGTTGTTCTTCTTTTCACTTGTGGGGGTTCCCAACTGAAGTTCCCCAGAAAGATGAATCACGTAACTCACATTTGCGTCATGTGAAACCCCTCTCCTCGCACACTGAACAGGCTACCACACTGACTGAGTGATAACCTAGCAGTATGTTTTCACTTTCATTTTCATGAGAGCAAAACTGTAAACTTCCAGGTACTTAACCATAAATTAATGTTTGTTGAAAATATGCTGACAGTATATATTTACTTAAAACCTTGCACATAATCAACAGTGGACCTGCTTAAATGTCCCATGCAAATTGATTTAAATGTAAATATGAACATCTGTACCATGAAACAAGAAATGACAACCCAGTTTCACTATTATGATGATACTGTTCTGTGCACAAGGTGAAGTCTGTTAAGGAGAACCATGTGAGAGGTCCTTAGTCCGATTCTCATTCCTGCTATAGCATGATGTCATCTGTTTCCTGACCGATGGAGAGTGAACCAGTTAGG
>OZ023161.1:5090352-5260352 GCA_963678695.2 Diplodus puntazzo
TGAAAACAATTGACCGCCGAACGTTGGGAAGGCCCATTCAAGTGAATGGAGCATTCTACAGCATTAAGAAGAGCCGTGTAATAAGCAATGGTAATGTTAACTGGCTGAACCATTTTTAAAACCTATAAACTTTACTTTATGCTGTGTGCAGCCCTGCAACAAACAAGAGCCTATCCTACTAGCACCCAACACTATTGATTGTGCAAAGAATCATTGCATTGTCTGACATTAGAACTATTTCGGGCTGACACAGGTTACTTAACTGCATTTCTTGTGACTGATTGGTTGATGGCAAGCAGACAAGCCTGCTCCCCATTGGGGTTGGCTGGATTTCAAGATGATACATTGTTTTCAGTGTAATTATTTTTTTTATATATTAAAAAAATGGAATGCTGCCTTACTGGCAGCACTGCCCTTGAGACAGTAATCAAAGACACAAGTAGATAATTTGTGTTCTGTTACTGAAGACACCATAACAAAATAGCCAATGGCTAAATAGCATCTATAGTAAAGACTAAGAGAGGAATGGATGACATTGGAGTGGAGTAGTATCCTGAAAACATTTTAAACATGGGGATGACAAATTCCACCTCTATTTTTTAAGTTGTATAAATAGGTTCTCATCACATCTTTCAGATTGTGTGGTCAGATAACTTCACAACCACAATTTCTTGAATCTAAGTTGTAAGCTGCAGCAAGGCTTATGAATGCTCTGTTGTGTAACGTTGTTGGCACTGTGGACCATTGTACATCTGCTGCTATTCATTCTCTTTTTTTTCTGTTGGGTCTAGATGACAGGGCTGGGAGCAGTTACAGTCTTTGATGTAGCTAAAGAAATCAAATCCAACGTCATGCAATGTAGCCTCTTTTAACAGATGCAGCTGCAAACAGAACAGCCAACTTTATCTATTGTGTTGTTTCTACCTGCTACACTTAAACCTCATTAGTACTACTGACAACAATGTATCATCCTGTATGAACTCTGCTAGCATACTTACATATGAACAGCATTATGTTTGAAGATACATAATGAGAGGGTTGGGTGATGTTTTACATTTTGTTATGCTGGTGCTGATACCTTGGTTTGTTGGTTTTGATAAAAAAAAAAAAGTGCTGAAAAAATTGAGGAAAATATCTAATTCCAAATATTCCGGTCAACAGCAATTGTAGATGCTCTGTGATTCAGCAGTCTAACACATGGTAACATACTTACAAAGACACTACAAAGAGGCTTTAGAAGGTGGCACCTTTGACATGTTCATCACACTAAATGCAAAGCACGGTTTGTCAGGTATTTAGCCATACAATTTAAGATTTCTACCTCAAGATGTTGCTAAATGACAACTCAGAGGATCATCAAAGCAATTCCAAGTCTGATAATCTGTGCACCATAAATATTTGTAGAACATTTTATTGTAATCGATCCAACAGTTGAGCTGCTTCCAGTCTGTTCCCTCAGATAAAAAAAACATATAAGTCGTCAATGAAAGCAGCATAGCACAACCTATATTGACGTTTATTGTTAGGCGGCGAACTCTTTTGGCTATAAGAGTTATTACAGCACCAAAAGAGGGAGTCAGGAGAAGTAGTATAACGCGCAAACAAGTCCTTATGGGTGAGATGATGGGGTGGAAAGTTGGGATAAACACACATAGGACTCTCATGCAGGAGGCAGCTGTTCGTGTCCAGTGTGAAAACAAAAATCCGCCGTGAGTTATTTTAACTCAACTAGTGACATAGTTAAGTTCCGTCGCATTCTTAACATAACTTATCTTGCACAAGTAGCATTGGTACATTCTTAGCTGGATTTATATAGCTAATGCAGTGATCTTAATCCTAACCACAATGTTTTTCTGAACCCTAACCAAATAGTTTGAGTGCCTAAACCTAACCAACTGCAAGCGTATGATAGTTGCTACTGCTGGGTGGCAACAAGAACAAGCCAGCTGTCTGCAGATATGATATCCAGCTGATATCAACAAACACAAACACATTCTGAAAGTGATTATTCAACCTAAAAGATTTTAGCTCTTAGATTTTTGGGGCTCACCAGCAAAAAGCCCCAAATCAGGGGCAGATTGGCGCACGCTCGGCATGTGTGAACTGTTCAAAGATCCCATTCCCAAGCTTGGGAACAGCTCGCCGAGGCTAAATATCTGACTGAGTTGCTGAGTCCCCAGGCAGCCAGGTATGAGGCACAGCCAATCATAGCGGACCTTCCTCTCTCCCTCCCTCTCTCCCTCCCTCCCTCCTCTGCTGTCATCTACAACAGCTCTCTGAACCCAGTCTAACCAGGCATCTGTGCATTTGGAGTGGGCGCAATAACAGTCAACAGTTAACGTCAGAATACATACACACAAGTGTTTAGTATGTGTTACCATAAATCCTTGCTGAAATACAATATGAATAGGCAGTATCTAATTTTCAGTGCAAAAATAATCCTTGCCGTCCACGAATCCTAATCCACTCTCTCACCCGTGTTATTTTTCCTTTTTTTCCTGCTGTACATGAAGGCATAGACAGCCTGAACTGTTTGTATCATTACCATGTCATGGATCTTGTAGTGTGTAGTGTGAAAACCACAATGACTGCAAGACTCCCATTAAAAGGCAAAGAGTTCTACACAACTTTTTGCCTTTTAGTTGAAAGTTTTGAAAGGGATAACAGATAGGGAAGTTGTTCATAGTTCAGGCCATAAATTGACACATTTGAAACTGACAGTATAGCCATTTCTGGTTCTTGAATATGCAAAATGATGACATTTTAAAAGAAAAAAGAAACACTGTGAATTGGCCCCAAACTTGGAACAAAAAATTGAAAACTGAAAAAATGTATATATATGTTTATATTTTTGGCCTTACACTTCTACAGCTCAGCACATGTGTGTGTGTTCATGTGTGCTCAAATATTTCCTCTTCTGTGTATGCATCTACATTAAGGTGTGAGAGAGCTTCCAGAGAGATGCCAAAAATGATCTCATGAAGCCAGTTCATTTGCTTCCCTTCATTCCGTGCTGGAGAGAGGAAAAACAAGATAGCATGTAGCTCCTCTTCTACACGCAGGAGGAAGAACAGTCTGACTCAACACATATTTGATTGTGGCGCTAGTTGCGGTGAAAAGCTATCTGCCTTCAGACTGCTTTACTCTCTTCTTTCTCACCACACACACACACGCACGCACACACACACACACACACACACACACACACACACACACACACACACACACACACACACACACACACACACACACACACACACACACAGAAGTAATCATCTTATGGGATGGCCGAAATAATAGCTTGCAGAGCAGCAAGTCAGGCGGTCAGACCCCAGCCTCCGTATTTTTTCCCCCAAAACTGGCCAGAAATTCCCCTGTGGTTTGGCCTACAACTCTCTCCTCACTCCTCAGGCTTTTCTCCCTCATTCCTCTCTTTCTCTCCTAATCCTCCTTCTCACTCTTCTCTTCCGTCCCTCCTTCTCTATCTACATCCCTCCATCTCTCACCTCTCTCTTGCCCCATCCCCTTCTTCATTCTTCTCTTTTCTGTTCCCACACCTCTCATACAGTATTTCCTCTCTACCTCTGCCTTTTCAGTCTTAATCTTGTCTGCTCCCTCTCTTCCTCCCCCTTCCCTCAAAGCTTGTTTCTGCCAAAAAACTAATGAGAACAATGTGTTAGAAAGCAGCCCCAACAGAGAGAGCATGTGTGTATTTGTGTGTGTTGTGTAGATGTCCTTATTGGGTCCCTCCTCTAGCACACACATGCAGATACTTCATCCATTTCTAAAAGGAGGGTCACTTATAGTGTAGCCATATAGTACAGTTTTTGCACATCATATTTTATTCGATGGCTGATATTATGATTTAATCGGCATTATAAAATGCAGTCTCATTCAACAAGGATTTTGCTGTTCACTTTTCTGGTTTTAACATCTTAATAATTGTAACTTACTACCTCCTTAGTAACAGCGCTGAAACTTTTAGCTGTTAACTCTGCAACTATTTTGACAATTGATTAAATGCTGGCATTAACACTGGCTTTGTTTCACTCAAGTACCCCAGTAAGTCATGGCAGTGCAAGAGTGAGCCAGCGTAAACATTACAAGGACCATGAAGGGCCCGGGTCCTTCAAAAGTTCTTTCCAGATGGATTGGAAACCTGTTCCTTCACACTTCTTGACGTCAGACTGGGGGTTCTGTGATCAGCCATTCACACAACCACTTCTGTGAATGACTTCCTGTTGAGACTGACTACCCCTTTTTACACAGACCCCGCATTATCGCTGCAGTGGCAGTTCGCCAGAGCGAAGCAGCTCCGGCGTGAAGACGAACCGCTGTGTAATTCACACAGAAAGCCGGTGCTTCGGCTCCTAAAGAGGTGTGCCGGTACACGTCATGATGATGACGTGTGTGTGTTTTTCAAGGTGTTTCCCCGGTGTCCCCCCTGTCAATCTAAACCCACTGACTGTTTATAATCATATGGATGCTGTTATAATGTGTAGTGATTGAGATCGTGACCCAGCAAACATCCTGGAAAATGACAAAGTTACGTTTTCCGCTCTAAATTACATAATTACATAATCACCATCAGTGAACTGTACGTTGTCTGACGGTCACTTTGAGGGAGGGAGGCTGTTTTCTGGGGGGAAGTTCACGGTTCGAACGGTACAAAGTCTCGGTTAGGAGGGCTGACTGTTAAGGTGATTTTTTGTCAACACAAATACTTGGTCAGCTAAAGATTTTGCCAGCGACAGACACTGTTTTTGGGCAGAAATGTGACGAAGAGTCGGTAGGACAGGCCGCAGGACAGACACTCTTCGCTTACAGCTGCAGATTTTTTTCATCATATAAGTTGCCAAAGACAGATACAGTTACTACGTTACTGTTGTTTGGTCAAGTAACATTGCTTTGTGGGACATTTCTCTTTGTTAAAGCGAAATTCTCGCCAAAAAGCAACCGTGGCTTTATTTGGGATTGAATATGAGTCAAACCTTCGTGTAAAAGCATAATTACGACGAAAGAGGCACTTTTAAGATTTACGGTAGTCTCGGTTTTGGACACGTTCATTTTGAACGGGAGAGTTAGGGGCATGACACGCTAGCATCAAAATCGCTATTTTTAGAACAGTAAGAAGGTTCAACACAACATGAAACTTTGCTCGTAGTATCACCAGGGTCTCTACTCATGAACACGAGCATTGAGAACATTGTTTGCGTACACAGAGTTTATGAAAAAGGTTTTTGAACTACTCACGTTAGCTGCTGCATCTCCTGCGCGTTGCCGTCATGCCAGGCAAAAAGGGTCGATCCCTGAGTGCGACCTGACAGGCACGCTTGAGGAGCGGTTCACCATTACTCTCCTGCCTGTCAGGTCGCGCTCGAGGATCGACACTTTTTGCCTGCTGGAAACTGGAAACTGTGGAGACTGGCGATCTCCTTCATATTTGACTTGGGATGTTGAACCTAAATGCTCCAACCATATGAGTTAAATAATATAGTAACCAATTGTGCTTAAGAGCTGATAAACACTGTTAAGGTTCAATTTACCAATTTTACACATTAAACAGGCCTTTGGCAGAAATACTGCATATGTGAAAAAGTAGTATGAAGCCTTTTGTGGCTCCAGGAGAAGCTGATAAATGGACTCAGGTGAAGTCACCCAGTGGCTAAGTTGCATTGTGAGTAATGTCGGCACCTTGTGTTGAAAAGCAGTCCACTGGTCTAGCATTGCACTCCTATAACTCTATTAGATCCGTTAAAAAACACCGTTTTTTATTCCATACATTCTTCTTCCTTTTTAAAACCTGGTGCCAACAATACCCACAGTTCAACTTCCACTGAGTGACATCACTGGAGTCCATTTATCAGATCACATTCATCTTCCTCTGGAGCCATAAAAGGCTTTCTACTACTACTTTCACACATACAGTAGTACTCCCCGAGACCTATTAACAAACTTTAATGTGTACAATTTGTTAAAGATAACCTTTAAGTACAGTGGCTTAACTACTGTTACTTAGCTTCTTAGATAGAGATTAAGTTTTTGGCAACTCAACAAACAAAGCTAGGAATGTTTGACTACTTCAGTGAGTGATACAGTATGAGGCATAATAGTTGCATAGTTTATATTAGTGATGACAGCTGCCTCTGTAACGAGTATTTAAAATGTATTCTTAAATATTGGAGTATTTATAAATATATTTGCACTAGTGACAAGATTACATTTTTTGGATTCTAGCTTCAGCTCCACCACGGCTGAAAACATCAGGTTTTTTCCTCCCTGCTGGCACTGACTGTGGATAAACCAGCATCAATCTGTGCCCTCCAGCCAACATGATGGGCAGACATTTGTAATCTTTAACAGCACAGAATGATGAATGTGATTATTTCTGTCTATAATCTGCTTTATCCTTTGTAGAAAGTTGGCACACATACTCAGATACAGGTTCAGACCATACACTGACCTTTAGAAAACTGACTTATGTAATTTCATAAATGTAACAGTGTGGTGTTTCAGATAAACATACTCATGTGTTAACACTTGAGCAGCATGATTTCCCAAAGGTTTTTTCTGAACAAAATTGGAGCATGACAAAGAGGAAGGTGCAGGTGTGACTCTGTGTCTGAGGAGCCAAGGGAATACTCTTCTTTGTTATGATCTGCATGTAAGTGTTTGAGAGATTAATATACTGCCAGGCTGTCTTGTATCTGTAGGCATTAATATTTGCAAAATGTATCGCTGGACATTTAGGCCACATTTGCCTTAAAGGAACAGTCCACCCAAAAAAGAAAAAATCCACCATTATCTACTTATACCTATGGTAATGGAAGGTCGGGTGAAGTTAGTCTACAAAACATTTCCAAGCTTCACAGCAAAACAGTGTAGCAGAATTCTCTATAACACCTGAAGTAGCTGGGGAATTGTTTTAAAATGCAAAAAACAACTGAAAGAAATCCTAAAATACCTCCATCTGATGTAAGTTTTCCAGATCCCAAATTGATTTAAAAAAGACATTATTTACCCCCTTTTGAAGTCAAGATGGGAACAGTGTTAGCCAAATCGTATATGAAGTGGGTGCACAAGCTCTGCCGCAGGTTTAGGGTATAAACAACATCTTTTCAAATCAATTTTGGATCTCTGGGCTTCCAGAGACTTAGATTAAATGTGGATACTGAGAGGAATATGAGTAGAGAGGGATAACTCTATGATACACCTGAACTAAACTGATACATTGCAATTATATGGTACACATTTTAACCACAAGGTCACTAGTATGCCAGTATGAGTAGTTTCTCATGGAAAATAAATTGAAAAAGCATTTATTGGTAAAATATCCAAATGGGATGTCTGTTTTTGGCTAATCCAGTGTATTTAATGCCCAACAAAACAAGTGAGTTCATCTCATTGATATAAAAATCCAATATTACCATAAAACACTCCTGCTTTCAGACATGCAACATTGTCTGCCACAGCCTAATGCAACCAGAGATATTAGATATAAATGATTAACCCAAAACTCTAAAGGTACTGCACAAGCCATAGTATCCTGTGACAAGTTCTGACAAGAAAGAATTGACAGGATTCTGACAGCCTACCTTCATTTCCAGCATGAATGAAATATTGAAGCTCAAAATGCAATTTTTAGCTGTGTTACAGCTGAGAAATGATGCAAGGGCAAGGTGACCACTGAATGTCGATCGAAGATCCTAAATGGAAGCTGTTGTTCATTCACAAAGCTGTTCATAAAGAAACCCATTGTTCTGGGTCCTGGGTTTGGGTCTGTTTCACTTGAGACATGTTTTCACCCAGGACAAACTAGGTATGATAATTAAGGGTGTTCTGATTTTGGGGGCCAGTCACTCATCACTGGAGGTATAGAGGCTGATACAGAGTGCCGATCAGAAGGATGTTTCTTCACTTTATTGTCATGTATAGTTGTTAGATATAGTGGCATTTTAAAATCGTCAATAAGATGGCAAAGAAAGAAATGTTTACATTCATTTTATATTGATTGAAAGAAAACAATATTTAGAAAAAGTTAATAGGACAGAGAATTGAGACTCAGTCTCAGTTGTCTCAGTCTTTGTACTGAGGTCTTTGTGCCTGAGCCACTACTCCACCACCTGGTCACCTATTGTACCTGGTTACTTCATATTGATGAAATGTACAATCTAATTCCAAACTCAAAGTACTTTTACCTACCAACTGTACTCAGCTTAAGTTCTTCAGTGTATTAACTTACTGTTAACTTGTTGTGTTGACACATTAAACTGCAGCTCACAGTTGAACACTCACTGTTCCTCTGAACGGTTCTGCTGTTTTTAGCACCACTGTAAGCTTTTAGCTTCGTCAGCTGTTTGCCGCCATTGCTGTTAGCTCTGATGCTGCAGCGCTTGAAACAATACTGGACTTTAGTGTGACTTCGATAGCGACAGGACAGTCTGTGGAAGCAGCTCACAGAACATGATGACATGATAACACTTCAGTAACACATTAGATACTAACAAACTGTTTTCATTTTTCAGGCAGCGTTGATCCTTTTTGCACACTTAGAAGTACAACTACACAACAAGATGAGAATTACACACTTGATATACACATTGTATTCAGAAGATGTTAGCACACAATGCACACAGGCTAAATGATCTGTAGCTCCTCAGCTACTGGATCTTTAACTTTGTCTCAAATGCTAGCTGTTAGCTGCTAACTCCAACCATTTGGTGCAGTGAAACAAAGTGTGCAGGGAGTCTCAGACTTGTTTCACTTAAACAGCTTGCTGCTACATCTGGAAATGAGGATGATGAGATGATTCTGATTATTGTAGGTCCAATGTTCACGTCCCTACTAGCTTTTATTTGTGTTTTTACCACTTTCTGAGCATTATCGTTGGACATGGACAACAGCTAGTCACAAATGTCTGTCTAACAGCATGTTTATTGGAAACTGCCTGCTGTTTAAAATGTGGCCGTTATTATTTGTGAGACTAAACTGAAACTGTAGTTGAAGCCAAAATAACAAAACATTGAGTGTAAAGATGCTAAAATGCTTTAGGGTAGAAGAACTGCAGAGTTGATGATTATTCTTCAGCACTATGAGTGACTTCTTTCAAATACTCATAGTCTTTGAGCCATTCTTTATATAAAAATGTGTTTGAGTGCAGATTTAAAGATGTCAACTGCCAAATTAGAATATTATACAAAGTGGTATCCAGCCATGCAGATATTTTCGGTTTCATGTTTAGATCCCAACAATTTCAGTAAAACTGAGGTTAAATAAACTGAATTTGTACTTCAAAAATCAGTTAGACTGCAATTGGAAGTCAATAGAATATTTTCTGTACATACACAGTGATCTGCTTTCTCTGACCTCACTGATAGGATAAGTAAATGTGTCTTTAAAAAAAAGTTTGAACTTTTAAAATAATAGCTATCTACATGGTTAGATAGCACTATGGCTTGGAAGAAAATTACTGTATGTCTCTATGTTAAATTATGTGAATTGAACCGTTAAGTAAGATGTTTTTCAATGGCATTTTTTTCCTCTAATAAAACAAACTTCATGGAGGCATTTTTGTTTCATTCTTAAGACAAAATTAAAATTTCTAATATTCGGGGAGCAATGACAACTTAGAGCAGTCTCTTTTATTTATATGAATTTACTTTGTACTAACTATATCTACATCATCCCCTCTAATGCAATCCCATGTAATTCACATTTCAGTTTCTGTCACAATCCAGAGGGTCCTTTAAATTCCCCCTGACAGCTGGATACCAGATACACATCTGCACATTGGTATCAAAGGCAGTGGAGCTCACACTGAGACTGAGCTGACAAACTGGCTTGGCCTATTTCAGACTCTGCAAACTCATGCTCCGTGGCAGATCTGTCCCTGTGAGGACAGCGAACGACACGGTGAATGGACGCTTGGCTAGTTTTTGGCCTCTGAACAAAAGAAAAAGAACTGTTCCTTGTCAGGGCTGTCCCCATTTCATCAATAGCCTCTGTGTCTGGTATGTGCCGTTTTTATCCCTCCAATTACTCACACAAAAGGCTCATCCTGCATCTCCTTCCACAGACCAGCTAAGGCTAACCCAATAAGACACAAGGGGCTGCAGCAAGCTTCAACTAATCATTTGGACATGTGGGATATTATGTGTACCAGTCAGCTGGTGAGAGGAGGGGGATTAACCAGCAGCATGTCATGTCTGGGATATGTATGTCATGTCATGTGTTAACGGGACAAAAAACACCAGTCATTCATTCATTTCAATGTCCTCGGAGAAAGAACCCACCGACATAAATAGGTGCGACTAACGATTATTTTCATGATTGATTAATTTCTTGATGAAATTTCACAATTAATCAATTAATTGCTTTGTCGATAAAATGTAAAAAAAAATCAGCATTGAAAAATGCTGATGAAAATGTCAAGAGCCCATTTTAACACTTTTTTGTTGTCCAGGCAACTGTCCTAAGCCCAAAGACTCTTTATATCATAAAAGACAAAGAAAGGCAGGAAGTCACATTCACATTTAAGATGCTGGAACCAGAAAATGTTTTACATTTTTGCTTGAAAAAGGACTGGCACGATTAATTGATTATTAAAATTAATAATTTTCTTTCGATCGACTAATTACCGGTAATTATTTTTCTAACCATTGCAACTCTACTAAATCAACTAAGTTAGCACTGACAAGGGGCATAAGGATGCAAAAGAAATGGCATTACAAGTGATTTTGTCACATTCTATTTGTTCTAAATGTGTCCTATGCAATTTTTAGCAATTTTCTACTATCAGTATCTTAAAAACAATCAGCCACATGACTGCACTTCAATCAAGAATGTGACACTTGATCAAGAAAAAAATCACATCAAAAACAGGTTGGCAGATGTTTTCACTTAGTTTGAGGAAACAGGACTTTAACTTGGCCTAGGTATTAGACTAAATGACTGGCTAATACATTAATTTAGTATTTGCATACTATAGCAACTATGGGAGAGAAGATCTCACTTGTTCCCTTTGTAGTTTTAGTTATTTGTTCAACCAAGGCTGAAAAAAGCACTGCAGTCATTTAATCCATTGTTAGTGCAAAAATATTAATACTGCTTCTTCAAAATTGGTCTGATTCCTAAAATAAGCAAAAAAAATCAACTCGGACCTTCAAAGATGGATGAATTTACCAGTGTCTTTACCAGGCCGGATTGCAATTATTAAAATGAACGTTTTGCCACGCTTATTGTATCCAGTTCAGATGCTACCTACCTGTATTCCATTAAAGTTGTTTAAATTAATACATAGTGCATTTCGTAGATATGTCTGGAAAAATAAGCGCCCCAGGAGGAAATTACAAAAGCTCCAATCTCCCATAAGAAAGGGTGGGTTAGCCTTACCTAATCTTATCTATTATCAATGGGCGTCACAACTGAGATTTGTCGTAGACTGCGTAAAAGATAGCTTGTTTTCCTTTACTTAGCCCTGAAGACGTTCACCGGATCACCCGAAGGAAAAGAGGACGGAGAGGGGCATACGTCGGAGACTGAAACGTCTCAGCCTGGACAACCGCCGCCGGCTTCCTCCGCTGCCTACGATTCTGATTGTCACACATAGACTCGACTCGATCTGCCCTGATGCTCCAAAGTTTATCCTCGGTGATTTTAATCACTGCACCTTGACCAAGTCACTGAAAACCTATGAACAATATGTGTCTTGTGCCACCACTATGAGAAACTCCATGATTGATCTATGCTATGGTTCTGTAAGCAGCGCTTATAAATCCTTGCCCATGCCTTCTCTTGGTGCCTCCTATCACAACTGTGTGTTTTTAATGCCTGTGTATAAGCCTGCACTCAGACATCTTGAGCATGAAGAGAAAGAAGTTAAAATCTGGTCGGAGGACAGTGTTTCATCTCTCCAGGCCTGTTTGGACTGCACTGATTGGGACTGTTTCCATGATAGCTGCGAGAATAGTGATGTCCTCTGCGACACGGTTTCCTCCTATATCTCCTTCTGTGTGAACTCTATTATCCCATCAAAAAAAGTTGTTATTTATCCTAATAACAAACCTTGGGTAACTAAGGAGCTCAAAACCGTTATTAACAAAAAGAAAAGGACCTTCTTTACAGGTGATCTTCTTGAGAAAAGGGCCCTCTCCAGAGAGGTGAGGAAGGAAATAGCAAAGGCTAAAGTAAACTACAAGAACAAAATTGAAATGCAGTTTGCTGGTGGTAATATCAGAGCAGCTTGGCAAGGACTTAAATCAATAGCCTGTATTAACAAGCAGGCAGATGAGGCCAAGCAACACACCACCATCAAAGGAGTACCAGATGTTGAGTTACCAAACGCCTTTAATTGCTTTTTTTCCCGTTTTGAAAGTTGTGAATTTACTCAGAATATCTCTGCATTGAAGAATTCTCTGGTACCCCTGACTGATTTTGTTATATGCAAAGATCAGGTTACAGCTTTGTTAAAGAAAACCAACATAAGGAAGGCTGCTGGCCCAGATGCTGTCTGTGGGCGCACACTGAGGTACTGTGCCAACCAGCTCAGTGAAGTTTTCTCTACACTCTTTCAGATGTCTGTCAATCACTGTCAGCTTCCTTCAATTTGGAAAAGCTCAACAATAATTCCAATCCCTAAAACAAAAAATCCCGAGCAGCTAACTGAGTTTAGGCCTGTCGCTCTTACATCTCTTATTATGAAAATCTTTGAGAAAATCGTGAAAGATGAGATTGTATCTTTAGTGTATGACAAATTAGACCCTTACAGTTGGCATATCAAACTGGAAAAGGGGTGGAGGATGCTAAACTCCTCATCCTTGACAAAATCTACAAGCACTTGGAGAAACCAAAATCACATGTGAGACTCTTATTTGCTGACTTCTCTTCAGCTTTTAACAAGATGCAACCACATATTTTAATTCAACGGCTTTCCTCTTATTTTAATTTACCTGATCAGTTCTTATTGTTGCTTTTAAACTTTTAAACTGATAGGAAGCAGCAGGTTTTAGTTAACGGAGCTTTGTCAGATGTTGTGGTTTCAAATACAGGCTCCCCACAGGGTTGCGTTTTATCTCCCCTTCTTTTTCTTTTGTATACAGACAGTTGCAGGTCTCACAAAGAGGGCAGCTATCTGGTAAAATTTTCAGACGACACAGCACTTCTGACTCTCCTCCAAGGGTCAGAGTCGGACCACGGTAGTGCCCTGCCAGACTTTGTTAGCTGGTGTGACAAAAATGTCCTTGATCTTAATGTGAACAAAACCAAAGAGCTTGTCATTGATTTTAGAAAAAATGGTGGAAAACCTAAGGCAAGTAGTATTCACAGGAACAAGGTCGAAATTGTTGATACTTACAAGTACTTAGGCACTGAGTCCATTGTCAAACGAGGTCAGCAGAGAATCCATTTACTAAGAAGGCTGAACTCTTTTAAAGTCTGTAACAAAATCTTGTGTATGTTCTATCAGTCTTTTATCGAGAGCATTTTAACTTTTTCCTTCATCTGCTGGTTTGGTGGCCTGGCTGTAAGAGACAAAAACAGCCTTTGCAGCATCGTAAAGGTCTGTTCTAAAATAATTGGCGTCCAGCAGAGGGACTTGGGTTCCTTGTGGGAGAGGCAGGTGGTTCAGAAAGTTACAGAAATAATCTCCCAGTATGGCCACATCCTGTCCTCTGAGTTCACGACGATGCCTTCGGGTCGCCGTTTGATAGCACCTATCAGGAGGACAAATAGGTATGCCAATTCTTTTATCCCATCTGCAATTAAGCTCTTGAACATGGACAGTGGCAGCCACTCTTTGTAACATTGTAACTTTGTGTCCTTGTAACTTAATGTGCCACTTATTTATTTACTATTTATTCTTATTTTTGGTCTTTGTTATTTAATTGTGCCACCCCACACAATTACGTGACAGTGGCCTAAGTGCCTTGGCCCCCTGGGGATATGTACGTTGCTATGCCATGGTTGTTGTTTGTTTTTTTTACGCCAGAAATGCTTGAACTGAATTGCCACCCGGGGACTAATAAAGTTGTCTGAACTAAACTGAACTGAACTGATCTGGAAAGTACAGGTCTAGATAATGTATCAATGTCAGACCTTCCTTTGGTATGTTCCAGGAAGTTACAAATTAGTATGAAGGATAATGTTATAGCTACAAATATATTCAAGTCTTTGAATAGCATACATAAACATTTTGGACTTAGCCTATATTCATTTTTAGCACCCATTGCTAATGACCCTGACTTTGAATATACTTGTGTAGTTGTGGTGTTTAGAGATTGGAAGGCTGCTGGTATCACAAAAAAATCATTATATGTATTTGGGTGATGCACTAAAGTCTTTTCAGCAACTACAAGAAGAGTTAAATCTCTCTCGAGTACACTTATATCGTTACTTACAAATCAGGAGATATTTAAACTCTACTCCATATTACAAAAGTGGCAGAAAGTGTAATAATCTTGATATTGCGACCAGTTGCTTATGAATGATAAGACCAAAATGAATATTACAAATAGCTGGGAAAGAGACTTGGGTATTCATCTAGATGACCAGATCAGGCGCAAAGTTCTGTATAATGCCAAGAGAATTACTAGATCACAAAAATCACATGAAACACAATTTAAGATGATTAATAAACTGCATGTGACTCCTAAAATACGTAGTAAATATGATGACTCATGCTCTGCAGCATGCAGGAAGCGAGACGAAACAACTAGGCTCATATTTTCATTTAATATGGTCATGTCCACTGATTCAAATATTCTGGTCTACTGTTCACACAGATAGAGAACTTTCAGAACTTCCCATGTCTTTGTCTGGTCAAAATGTAAAATTGTTAAATATCATGTTGTATGCTGCACGCCTTTCCATCCTGCACGTTTGGCTTGATGTACATCCTCCTACAATATCAATATGATATGATAAACAACTATCATATCTTCCATATGAACGGTTATCTCATGTACTGCAAGCAACCCTAGAGGATTTTGGTAAAGAGTGCCCCCCCCCCCCAGTATTTATTTTGGCAGTGACTGGCCAGCAGCAAAGCAACCAACTTGTTAGTATGGGATATCTTGAAACTTGTTTAACAGTGAGAAGGTGCTTGATAGGACCATCTCTCCTGGATGAAAAAAAGATTGAATCATTCTAACATAGATAAAGACTTTATGGGATTTACTGAAGCTGCAACGATAAGCTGATCAATTGATCAATTGAGAGACAATAGCAGCCGACTATTTTGATAATCGATTAATCTTTTTAGTCATTTTTCAAGAAGAAAAGTCAAACATTTGCAGGTTCCAGGTTCTTAAATGAGGCATCGGCCCCAGAAATCCAGTATCGGTCTGGCTCTAGTTAATTATTTCAGGAAATTAATAGTGTTTGGGTTTTAGACTGTTGGGCGGTGGCTGGCAGCAGTAAGGGGTTTACTTTAGTGATATGCTGTCCCCTATTTGTTTGGAGTATGAATTCAACAGGTTGCCAGTTCTATACTAAACCAATGTAAAAGACACTGATCTTAGGCCACAGGCCGTGCTGGATATTAAAGGCAGTGCAATTAATATTTGGGCCAAAATTAAATGGACAACATATTCAGGCAACATGCTACTTATCATTAAATGGCTTAGTAGCAGCCCTTGTTACAAGACAGGACACTGCCCTCTATGACATCCATCTCCTTCTCAGATGTGTTCCTCTACTGTCTCTTGCCTCATGTAGCACCAGCGACAAAAGTCAGGGAAAGTGTGCTGCAAGTGTGGAGCAGCAAGACTCATTGGAGCCGGAGCCGCCAGTATTGACCTTTGCCCTAAATACGCACATGCAAGCAGCGGTCAGGAATGTGGGCCACCTAAGCTAATTGTGAGAATATCTGGGGGTTTATGTATTGTTTACACGGCACAGTGGCCTGGAAAGTGAAGCCTTGTTCTATCTGACTGCTTTTTCTTTCTCAGAGCAGTGGTAGCCCACCAGGAAAAGAGGTGGACTGGGAGGAAGAGCCAGTCCACAAACAACACAACTCACTGCCTATCAAACTGACAAACAGTGACAGGCAGCTGACACATTCTTCCAAACAGAGGCCCACGTCTGGGCCGAGGCTGTGGCAGGAGGCAGCACATCCTCCTGTCTGTGCCGGAAATGTTTTTCATATGGATGTCAGTTGCAAATTCCAACAGCAGATTGGAAATTATCCTGTTTGACGAAAGCATTTCTACTGATCATATCTGATCAGGGGAATCCGATGCTGAAACAATTATATGCGCAGGTCTTATTTAATTAGCTCCGTGGATGGCTTAAAGTGTCAAGGACATTTTACCTAGGGTTTTTTTTTTCCCGGAGGTACAAAACAGGCCTCATTTGGACTTGAGTGGAAATGTGTCACATTGATTAGTTACCACAATTGGTGCTCGTCAGCATTCATCCGGCGTTCATTCCAAACCATTAAACACTGCATTTAGCTGTTCCTGGCCTGAAGTTTCCGGACCCTGGGGGCTCTGTGGCCTCTCTCACTCCAATTCACTCCTTTTCCACTTTTCTAAGGATTGAACATTTTGAAATCGGCACACTTTGGGATCTGAACTCATCTCCATAGAGGACTGTTAATTCTCATAATGAGCCAGCACCTATTTCCTAATGAACACATTTCTCTACAGCATGTCACTTCCATCTACTGTGTGTTTTATTATGACTGCGTGTAATATGGTCTTCCGTCTGAAGTTTAGTAGGCTTTTTGATATGTGGACAGTTTTGTTGATCACATCTCTTTGTAGCTTACATTCAGGAGACCTTGTATGACCTCCTGTTGAGCTGCTCAAGTGAATACTTTGCAATTGTGATGCTTTATAGACACAAGCCCTGACAACAATCTTCCTCCATATCAAATGATACCAGAGTGTTGTAGTGTGTGCAATTGTATTAAAGGAGACCTCTGTAAAAGAGCTTGAAAGTTAAAGACGTCAAAGTCTGCACCAACAGAAGCTCCATTCTCCCACAGAAAACTCTGCTCCTGAAACGCCTCATCAGTAGTCTTGCCTTTAAATTGGTGACTTCCTGACATCACACTACCTAACAGAGTCATGCATTTGCATTATTTAAGCTTAGTGTTTATTGGTTTATTCTTGTTAGCGTTAGAGTACACTGGGTATTCAGGAGGGCCCTTAAAGTGAGTGTTTCAGACAGAGGGGGAATACAGTGCTGCAGCAGTGGTCAGTATGGGGCAACCGATCCCTTATTTGAGCATTAAAGCATGTAAACCTATTCTAGTAGTAACCCAAAATAACCTAAAAATGAGCGTAATATGTCTCTTTAAATACAGTTTGTTGAGCTGCATTAGTTTTTGATCATTAGAAGGCAGAACTAAATCAAAACACACACAACCACCATACCAGCCCATGAAGTTATAGCTAATGGGTTAGCAAACATTTGGTTCATCTCACATGCTGCAGACATGTTCATTCAAGGGTGTGTTTTTTGTGACATTACAAATGTCATCTGAGCTCTGTTTTGGTCTCCTGAGAAAAAAATCTGGCTCTAAAGCCGCTGGATGTTTGACATTCTTTACCTGCTAGCTGCTAGCATTTCCTGTCTGCTATTGATGCACACAGTTAATGTGCCACGCCAAAACAATTAGCTTAAATAGGGCAACGCTAGAGCTGCTTGTTCATGGCAAAAATCACAACCCAACCCAACATTGGTTTCACTCTGTGACCTCAGTTTTTCAGATTCCACACTCTACTCGACATCAGCATTCAGCTTATACTGGGCTGCAGCCATTACTTAACCGCGCTGATACTTGCCTAAATTAATTAAATGTTTATATACTGGTACATACTAATCTCATATGTGCATTTCATCCTTCAAATGCAATGAGAACACATTTTATGATCATATGCACCTAACTTTCATCTTTTCATTCTTACAATAATGGACACATATCCTTAACACTGGTCAGTGTGTCCACTTGCGCAGGCTTTGGACACGTCAACGTCTCCACTTTGACTCACTTCTGCTTTAAACTCTCTCATGATGAGATACAATTGGTTAAATTGTTATTTGTGCAGGCTGAACATGCTGATTTCCCCTAAGATCATTTGACTGTCTCTCTCGCTCTCTCTCTCTCCTGGACTGTATCAGTGTAGTCACACAGACACAAATCTCTAATCTTCATCAAACCACAGCCATTCATATATACAAATACAATGCATCTAAATGTGACCGTGACCACAACTGTGGTTACTTTGCTGTTTACACTAATCAAGGCCTTTCTGTCCTGATGACATTATTTAAGCCCTGCTCCTCCTCTTCCGCCTGGACATGGAACAAGGTGGCTGTGAGCCTGGTTGTCAGTATGTCTGCTGTTCTGTATCATTATGACTTTTCAAAATGCTTATTTTTATGGTGAAGTTAAAACCCACAGGACATGTGTTGAGTCAGGTCATCAAGCTTTAGTGGCAGTGTGCATCTTATTGCTCTTCCTTGAATGGGGCCAGAGGTGAGATGCTGATGAATGAATGATATAGTTAGTGTTACAGGAGCATCAGCTCACTCAGAGTAACACACCTATTCTTGTATTTAATATAGGTTACTTCTCCTCTTACACTTCTGGGGCAAAGCAACTGGTGACTATTGGTAATCTCTTGTATTATTTGCATGCTCCATCTTTTCAGAATGCTTGAAAAACATTTAAATGTGATAATGACTCCAGTTTCGACTTACATGGATGTGTGTAAAAAGTTTAAAAAAAACCCAACTGACAGCCGTTCACGTCCGAATGAGTGAGGAGCAGCCGTGCACTGAGGTGTGCAGCCCGACCACAGGATCCTAATCTCGGCCTATGCAAGTCCCCGTTCTCGCGTTGGCCAACTTACCCTCCAGCGTCACTTCTTTTCCTGCCTTCTTAAGCGCCTGGACCGCTAGGTCGTGTGTTGCCTCCCGGAGGTCGTTCCCGTTCACCGACAGGATCGCGTCGCCCACCCGGAGAGCCCGGCTCTGGTCGGCGGCGAGCCCCGGGAAGATCTTGGAGATGAGGATGGGCATCCGGTTCTCGCGCCCCCCCTTGATACTGATCCCTAGCCCGCCAGACTCCTGTTTGACAACTCGGACTTTCCGCACAGCTTCCGAGGAGCCGTCCAGACTGACGGGAAAGTCGCCTTGTCTCGACCCGAAGCTGGACCCGGGACTGCCGTAGCTGGAGCCTGGGCTTCCAAAGTCTGAGTTTGTGCCGTTATTTGGGTACTTCCCGGGGCTGTTTATGCCGTAGTTGCCGTCGTATTGACCCCGACTGGCACCCCCGCGCCCCGGGCTTCCACTGCGCCCCCGCCCCCCGTGGTTCTGGTTCTGGAGTTGGTCCTGACCCGTGGACGGACCGCGGCCAGGGTTCCCCGGACTCGTTCCAGGGTCGTTTCCGTTCGACATGCCATTTCGCAGGCCCGCCGAAGAGTTGCTGTAGTCCCAGTGGTTGCACCCCTGTCCGGTTGCCTCCGCCTCGGCCGTCAAAGTCAGAGTTTCTCGGGTGAGTTCGGCGGCCACTCGGATCCAGCGGTCCCGGAGCAGAAGGTCCAGTTGACCGTTCTTGTCCGCTCGGGTCCAAACTGCCATTCTTGGACGGTTAGCCTGCTCTGAGGCGGGCCGCTTTCAAACTAAACTCATCATCAACTTTTTCCTCTTTTTCAGAGTGCGCACAAGCAGCGACTAGGCTACACTGGCCCGCATCGACACACCCACTCAAACTGTGACTGTAGGCAGAGGGCGAGGAAGCACGCAGGGACTCCCAGAACACAGGGAGAGCAGAACGAAAAGAACAACTGGCTGTGATGGGCCAGCCGAGCAGGGCTTGTTGTTGAGTTCAGGCTCCAAAGCTGTCCGACTTCACCGGAAAGTTAGCAAGAACGAAACAAGGATATATCCGGCTAGATCTTTCAAAGTAAAATAGCGGCCGCGAAATCTGTTTTGCATCAAATTGTTGCGTCTAAAAAGAGACCAAAATGAAAATATCTGCAACCACTGTGTCTCCCAGAAGGGATGCAGACACTAATGGAAAATGTCAAATTAATTTGCAGTCTTCACCTACATTAGGCCACATGCTGGCTCACTAAGGGCCTGTTCACACATGCACGCTATCCCTGCAATGTTCAGAAACAATTCCTGCACGGGGCCATGAGTGAATGGTGAACGGAAATCTGCTATCCCAACTTCCCAACTCAAGATTTTGTAACTCCTCAGGGAAAATGGCGTTACGGCTGTGTTCTAAACGAAAACAGTAACATTGCAGGGACAAGCATGTAAAGAGGCTCATCCATCTGACACGCTTTCAAGTGTGTCTTATCCAAACCCAACAATCACCTGATGATGTGGGCTATCTGAACCAGCTGGCTCTGACTTCTTCTGCCCAGTTCTGCATCCAACCTCTTTCTATTTCCCTTGTAATGCAGCCTTTGAATGCATGTTTACAAATCAAGTAGATCATGAAAAAAGCATTATTCACAAATTTGTTGAACATTAAATGAATTGCAAGAAAACTGGCATGGCTTATGAGAGACTTCTTCCATCAGGTAAATGTGGCCTCGCTCCACCTCCCTCTGTTGAGATGTAGGCTATGGCAGTTGGCCAGTTGCTTGAAGTTGGCTGCAGTTCCAGGACTTTTGCTTCTATGTGTACCTGAGTCGTCCTTGAACTTCACTTATCACAAACCGCCTGCACTCTTTTCAGCCCTCTTTAAATCGAGTCCTCAGGGCAATAATAATAATGGCCCTAAACAAACTGCATTAACAGGGGCCACTACTTTACGCTACAGTTACCGAGTTTGGTTGGCCTCTACATGCCTCCAAATGCTTGAACAGTTATCTGTGCACCTCTGACATTTTTATTGAAGTCATGGCAGGACCAGGTCACGTTGGAACCTGGAGCAGTTATGAAATTGACACAGATCGATGCATTTATTTTGAAAGTATAATCCGCTAGGTTCCTGTTTCAGTCTATGGTATTCATTCAATGTTCGCGCAGCTTGTCAGTGTGTAGAGTGAACTCAGAGCCGGATGACAGACAGAAAGAGCCAATAGACATGTAGACCTGTAGATTATTTATTCATGATGATGGAGGCGGGGTGTCCACAGGCGCATTATAGATCCACTGACAAAGCCTTCTTAAGTTCACTGGCTGTGTTGGCTCTATTAATGGATACTGCTGCCTACTACAACCTGTTGTTTTCATATTCTGATTTGAATGCAGCTCTCATCAGTAATGAATCAATAGAGGTGTTCTGCTGGGGAGTTTGGCTCCCATGAAGGAGAGCTCTTGGCAGTTCACTATGCCCATTGTCCTTGAAGCCACTAACAGCTCTATGGTTGTTATTTTCTCTAAGTCTATTACATGCATTAGCTAATGTATATGCTGCATTACTTCTAATCTTAATCAAGTTAGATATATTTAATTTTCATTCATAAGCAGTCAAAACTAATTAACTTTGTGACTGAAAAAAAAATCGACGATCACAGGAAAAATATGGCTGCGATGTTCAGATGGAAACATTTCCACAAGAGAACTTTACAGCTAATGAGAAGCATGTCATCAATATTAGACTGAAGGTTACTCACAGAGCTCTTCCTTCAGGTCCCATGTGTTATCACTTCAGATGTTTTATTTTACTTTAATATATGATATATAGTGATGAATAATATGCTACAAGTTTTTGTTGTTGTTGAGTTTACAGAATATCAATGATGTGATCTCATTTTTTTTCTTCAGCTCATAGAGCTAATCCTTTGTTGGTGTTCACAATAAAACAAAAATTGAAAAAAAATATTGACCTATCTCTTCTGCAGGAAGAGTAATGTGTCATGCCAGAAGATTAATTATCAATTAAAGATTAATATCACTTTTTTTTATGTAGTCCAGGTGATATGTGCCAAATTTGAGATGAATCATTCACTCTTTTATAAAAGCATGAAACCTGGTCAAGTTGTACAGTCCTTGAACTTTTTCAGATATGGAGCCATTGCAAAAGCACCTCATGGTCGCCATTTTGCTTTCCGCCATAACTGAATTATGTATTTTGCATCACATCTTTTGAATGATAACGTCACAATCCTGCAAAATGCAGCCATGGAGTATTTGGTTGAGATAGAAATGAAGTTAGGCAAAACTGGAGGCCACGTGAATGGCGCAACTCAACAGATGACATCAGAGAAGTGAGTTTGGTGAAACAGGTGAACTATGCAATGTTTATTATTGTGCAATCATTGAATGGAATATTTCAGCAAGACACAGACACACACAGCCACACACACACACTCACACACACACACACACACTCACACACACACACACACACACACACACACACACACACACACACACACACACACACACACACAATGGTTTTCTAGTTGCTTTGTAGGTGAGTTGCAGGATTGAAAGGATTCTAAAGCCATCCAGATTTGGCCCTCTTGCTCCTAGACAAGTATGCGACTACTTTAGCTTTCTCAACAAAATTACTATTACTGAGCAACCACATCTGTTGGCTGTAGGCTTATACATCATAAATATGAATGATAAGTTGTACAAAGTTGAATATCTTTTACTGTCAGCATATTATCAACATCATTGGGTGAGGGACACTGGGGGTAATACCTGGATGCTGGTTCTACTATTTAGCCCTCCAAAGATGTCATGGGCTGAAATCACAGAGACACTGAGGGAGGAGCTGCCTATTTAAAAAGGGAGTTATCTTCAGGGAGGGAAAGGAGGGAGCGATGCCACAGCCTCACACATGTCTCGACCGGAGGGGGCTCAAGCATTTGTCCACAATGGCCAGATTCAACAAAAAATTAAAGCTACAAGCAGTGATGAACGGGCCCTTGCAGTCCATGCGCGTCGGGGCATGCTGCTGTTGGGGCGTGCCATGTACCCGGCCCCATTGTCTGATTATTGTGAACGCATCTCTTAGCTGTCTGTGTTTCAGACAGTGCAGGAAGGGGTTAAATGTCATTTCCTGTGCCCAAGATGTGGCGCTGTGACCATGACTGTATATTGGCCTATGTGTTCATGGCTGGACTCTTATCAAACATGTGAAGTTTGGTCCAGATAGGAATGAGGAAGTTGTTTCTTTATTATTTGGTGGCCTGCTCCTGCCGGTATTAAATAATGTACGCTGAAGTCAGAAGAAGTCCCTGCAATCTACATGAATATAAAATGGACTACAGGTGAAACATTTGTGGTCAGTTTTTGATTATTGATTGATTATTGCTGTCGGAGGGTGCACAGACCTTTTAGTTGCATGTCATCTTGTAGTGTATGCAATGGAGGAAAAAAACTATAAATGTCATGTAAATAGGATGTTTGTCTGAATTCCTGTGTCCAGTAGGTGGCGCTAAGGATACGACACAGTATTGATGCATGGAGGTATTCAGGGCGACATCGTATACATGTGTGATGAATTTGGTGTACATGGGAAATTGTATGTTGAAGTTATAAGGAGTTGATGCTTTATGGAGAAGCATGAAAATGGACCGCACCATGACACCTACCATGTTTGACGTAGGCGAAAGCTATTGAGAAGTTTTCATGTTTAAGGTCTGAGGATGATAATGAGTAAACTGGAAGTGTGTGGTGTTCAATCTGTAGGAGAATTTAGTTAAAGTACGAGGCATGGAAATGGATGAAAATGGGGGTGAAATGGGATCTTTGAATGAAAATGGCCGTCTTCCTGTTGGAGTGACAGTTTGGTACCCTGATGTTTATTGTGCGTCTGGTCATGATACATATGCATACCGAATGTCATTCATGTATGTGCATGTAGGAGGCGGGGCTTGGATCTTTATTATTCCAAGGGGCGCTATAGAGTTCGATGGTAACACCTTTCATCAGCTATCGTCAGGAGGGCATTTGCAATAATTGTACCAAGTTTCGTGTTAATCCGACCTACCGATGTGGAGATATAAAATACTTCAATTTAAACAACACCACCTAGTGGTAATTGGCCAAAATTCTGCACAGAGCCTTCGTGGCTCATGGGGAAGTAGTAACCTGAGTTTCATGTTATTCAGACACACCAATGTGGAGGTATGCAACACTTCCTGTTTTGACCCAAATCTGCAGGAAGTTGTTATTTAATAACTTGAGTATTGTTTGGAATATCAAATTCTTTTAATTACTTTTTGTCAGGAGAGTCCACAGACGCTGTGTGCAAAGTTTCGTGCAAATCGGTGAAATCGGTTGGGAGGAGTTTGAAAAAGTAAGTTTGCGACACTTCACGAATTTGCAAAAAAAACAGTAGGTGGAAATGAGCGTGGCCTATATCACGAGATTCAGCACAATTCAGTGAATATGGATGTTAGGTTTTTGAATGTGCGATAAAGTATTATAGTTATAAGCCAAAACGCACTTTCCTCGATTATAGCACCACCTAGCGGTGGAAATTCAGGACAACAATAGATTCTAAAATTTTTCGGCAGGTGTGACTTATATTCCAAGTTTGGCGAGTTTTGGAGCATGTTCAGGCAGTGAAAAATGCGATGATTTGGGACAAAAAAGTCGTCACTACAAAAATAGTGACCTCGCAGGCCAAGACCTGCTCAGGCCCTAATAAAAGGTCTTTGCAGTTGTTTTCAGCTAAGTTGTCAAGTTCATGCTGAATATTGTTCTTACATGTATAGTCACTGCATTGTCAGGGTTGTTTAATAAAAAGTTCTACAAAACATTAGTTTGTGCTATTTCTCACCACTGTCACCAAGTTCTTGCTCATGGGGAAAACGGTGGGTCTCTGTAAACAAATTAATTGAAGTGTATGGTCTAGATCTAGATAATCTATGTGAAATGATTATTGACAGAACAACATCTTTTCAGGTTATCACAAGATATGTCCGTAATACAGTAATTAGTAATAAGTAATTACATATTAACAAGAAACTTTTGTTATAACAACAATACACTATTTTTGTCACACTGTGAAACATGTAATAATTTATTGTAAGAATGTGAATGTTTCAGATTATTACAAGACATTTTAAGGTAATATTACAATATTTTCACATTAAAAGATCATGTGATAATGTGAAGCATTTCATTTTTTAACAATACGTTATCATGTTATAAAGGGAAACGTTTTATCTCTTAAAATAAATAGTGTATTGTCATAACAAAGTTTCTTACTATAATGTGGTAATATTGTATGATGTAATAATGTGAAAATATCTAGTTGCACTGTGTCCAGCATGTTGTTATAACAATCCATTTTTCACATTAAAATATGAGACTGATCTCTGTTTATAGTGTGGTAACGATACGCTGCCGTGCTTCTGTGGCCTGATGCCGACAAGGGACCTCTTGAAATGACAGTTGGCCATATTATATAATATCTTACCAGTTTACTCATTACTGGTAAAGTGCACTTGCACTTTATTTAATTTATCTATCTGGCTTGTCCTAATGTAGAAAACGCACCCTGAGTGTAAGAGTTTGGACACACTGAGTAAACTACATATCTTCCACAATTTTTTTTTTTTTTTACCAGTACCGCAGAGCTGCAATACAGTTCTGGCCTCCAGTGGAGTCACAACATGGGTTATCACTTCATGAGCCTTTGGTCTTCACCCCCAGCAGAGTTATGGGAGAGTCACATCTGAAAGCATTTTACCAAGTGGTCAATTCACCTCCATTCATTTTCTATGACAAGAGCTTAGCTGCTGGAAGTAACATGTTCGAGTTGCTTTCCCTACATATAAAGAGAGGAGGCACTTTCATGACATTTTCAGCCAGTGTGGGTAAACAAAATATTTGAAACATCTGCCAATATAAATTTATACAATTCAAAAGCACCACAAATTACAGCTCTCAAAGTGACCATACACTTGAATTGACATCTCTCTGAAACAGTTCCTCTAAAACGGAACATCTGATAGGATTTACTGTAGTTTTATTGTTATATACACTGCATTTGTTTGAGACAGGTGAACCTAATAAAGTGATAACTTGTGTATTTAGCAGAGTATTACCTACTCCTCTGTTGCAGGACAAAAATAAAACGAGAGCCCTGTGTTGTGTTAACAAACTTGAGGAGTCAAGTAATGGAAAACCTAACCTGTTTGTTCATGAGACAGGTTAATGAAATGTTGCAGGTTTCAATCTTAATCCCATGAGCCAGGTGCAACCCTCAGACAAACCACGTTATTCAAATAGGTCTAAAGTTGCACTCACTAACTGTTGTCCTTCCCACAAATTCAATAATAAAACTACTGACTGAAAAACATTGAGTCTTTTCAGTCCACTGACAATTGCTCTCTTGGTGCATACGCCAAAAAAGTTATGTAAGTAACTGAATATGCACAGTAGAAAAAAAGCTGTGATATAAAACATTGTTTCCAATTATTTATTAAATTCCAGTCTGTGACCACTGAAGCCATTATGTGGCAGTGAAAATCAGCTAAACACAGCATGCAGAAGTCATCAGTAAAACTCACAGACGCAGCACTGGTCGTGTTTGTCATTAGATTTTTATTGCAGTTGAGGTTTACTTAGTGTTTACAAAACCAGAGCAGATTGCAAGCGTCCATGGGGAGTGAGAGAGGCTGGAGTTTGATCTGCTCGCTTCACATCAGCATCATCATGCTGCGTCGGTTAAACGTGCAGTCTGCAGCGTCACCCCTTTACATTCACTGTGTCGCCGCTATCATACCTTTTCCAGCTGTACCTGGGACTTTAAAAGCTGTACATGGAAAAGAGGCTTCGTTATGCAGCAGCCACTTGTTACAAATCCCTTTTTGGATGATTAAAAATAAATGTTATTATGCTGTGTACGAGCTTATAATTTTACAATTCTATTTCTGTGTCTCTAAGTTACATTCATGACAAAAACAAGGCAACCACAGAGAGCTAAAATGCTAGGGTTACATGTTGACTCTATGCTGCACAGCCTTTACCCTCCTCAAACAACCCTCGCCCTACCTCACCTCCACCTTCTCTCTCTCACAGTGTATAATAACCACAACCACCTGCACTGTCCTCTCTGCCCTCTCCTCCCATATGCTTTCCTTCCAGCAGCTGTGAGCGCCGAGGAGAGAAGTCATGGTGTATGCTTTAGATAAGGCAGATACAGACAGAATCGCTTTTTCCTCAGACCTAGAGTGATGAGGGGATCTGTGCTTGTGTGTGTGAGCACATCTGCTGTGAGAGATGGTGAGATATGGAAGATAATGTTGTTAGGAACTGGATGATGGGTGAGGTGCTGATGGTTTAGAGTTGCTTGATTCTCATTAAAAGGGTTCTACACAGTTCCTGGCAAGGTTTCTGTAGGTTTACATATCATAGCATAACCATCAATAATAACACATTTAATACTCCAACCCTGCAGTATCAAAAGAAGGATCCTCACTGGATTATGTACGGTCATTTTTTTTATTTATATTCATTTGAACCAATCAGATGGCTCTTTGAGTCATTACTGATGTGCATGTAACCACTAGAACCCCCTAAAGAACCCCACTTTTTTCCTGTGCCTGTGTGTGTGCACAGTGTAGTGCAGGAGAACAGCTCATTAAGGAGTGTGTGTCAGCAAAAAGGGATAAAGTGTCAGTCAGTCTACTCATTGGTTCACATTGTTGATGGACTTGGTGGGGAGCCGCGGCGAAGGAGACGAGGATGACACATGAAACCGCTGCTGTTGATGATGGGACTGGAGAGGGTCCGGTTGAGGACCAGTCTCAAGGTGGGACTGACGTTGCAGCTGTGGTCTCTGAGCAGCAGCAGAAGCAGCTTTGGCCTCCCTCTTGGGAGTGTTGTTAAGTATGTCCAGGCTCCGGCGACTGGAGGAAATGACATCTGCGATGAATTTGGTGCATTCAGCGCAGATGTCACGCAGCGTGCAGCCATGAGCATACAGGTGGGGAAACTCCTCCTCCACTGAGCGGCGGGATAAGCTGCGCAGTGACCTGCAGAAGGACAGGGAGGATTGAAAAGGTTTTAATGTTTATATTAATAAAAAGGTTCATGTAATGGAGTTTTACTATCATTTCTGAAAACAGTGATGGAAAAAAATCTAATTTGCAGCTTTTGTTTTAAAGAGTGTTATTTGTTAAGTAAGGCCACTATTGAGAGATAGCTCCAAAATTATAGTGGGTGACATATAACCAGAGTAACTGACAAAATTGCTCCTTGCTATCCTTGGCTGTAGCTAGCTACTGCTAGTTAATTAGCTCATGGCTGAGCTAGCTGTAGAGCCAGCGGCACTAGAATTTGCCTGGACAGTGACCTTGGATTGCAGGAGTCGCCGCCAAGGGCAACACAGCAGACAGAGAGATGCCACATTGAAGACAGGGAATGCAGTAAGGAGGTGATTTACAGCGTCTCTAAACAGGACTATGAGGCGGTTCACATTTGGTTTACTATCTTTCCTGAGTGATCCGCTTGCTAGTGGACAGCTTCAAGCCCGTCAATTCACACCTGGCATCAAATGCATCTCAATATAGAGTCTAGAGGGACCACTTCTAATCAAATCTCACTTTCCCGCTCTATATGCAAAATACATATACATCACTGAAACAAGCCACGCAACAAAAGAAATATCTTCATTTATAAGGTTTGCCAAATAATCAAGAATGTGTTGTAGACAGTGTTTTACAATGTTTCTTCTAACACAACAACTCTCAATACTGAGCAGGGAGTCGGGGGACTTTCTCTACAAACAACAAAGAAGTAGCCTATATTAGTTACTCTTAAATTGGACACGTATACCATCAATATGATATAAATAAGAAATTTGGTGTGAATGGTGGAATTAGTCAAAACTGTGTTCAAACGGCTGCAGTGATGCTGCAACAAAGTGATACTTTTTACAGGTAAAGGAACTTTTCAATGTAATACATTTAATGCTGAAATGACAAGAAGGCTTAATGATATCAAATTTTCTGTTGCCATTTCAAAAAGTTTAAGTTTCTCCTCAACAACCCTATAAATCATGAAATCTGTAAGGAAGTCTACGATATTGTTCATACTCCAATAGTTTAATGGTTAGTAGAAACAGATTGTCTGCTGCAACCATTGACAAGATAAGAGAGCCCAAACAGCTTACATTGCACTGACCCACATTGAAATCAGTCGGAGCTTAATCAGTGCTCATTAAAATTGTTGTTCTGGCCTCTTCGTGTTGTTTCAATGAGGACATCATTTGAGTAGGCAGTCTTTCAATGTGGCCCGGACACATAACTGTACACACTTCTTAAAGAATGTGGTCACATGAATGTACACACATGTAGTCTGAGTGATCGGACCTCAAATGCATCCTCATTGCATCTTTGGGCGTGTTCACACCTGAAACCAGGGCTGTCCACTTGTAATGGGATCACTCAGAATGGATGGTGACGCCAAATGTAAACAGGGCCTATGGCTCCAGCAAAGCCAAGGCACAGAATTTAGGATAGGAGAGGCATGAAGTGGAAGAAGAGAGAGTGTCAGGACATCAACAGCAGGTGAAAATGGTGTGTAGAGCTGGAATATTTTCAGATCTTACTTTGTGAATTGAGGATTTCTTTCGACTAAACCAGCGGTGATTGTGGGAGAAAAACTAAGACTGTTTTGGTCAAGTTTGAATGAAGTGTGTAGTTAATGAGGGAATTAAACTTGTCTTAGTTCAGTAAAGAGAGAAACTTGAACTCAGCAAGGTGTAGGGGTTGTATTTTTCTGTTTAGTAAGGAGAACTGATGTAAGAGTTTTTCCTTTCTTAACATTTGGTGAGGCTATTCTGTGCACTTGGCATACATCCCCCCAGCTGAAACGACAAGGGCTATCAGCTGGTTAGAATGCTAACTTAAGTGGATATCTCTACAATACAATACACAGACATCTTTGACATAACAGCAACACTGCTGATATTCACATTCTTTGCAAATCTTTGAAGTTTAACCTTGGTAAAATTTGACATGTTAGGTTGCAATACTGACAAAAAACAGTGCTGACTTTAGAGGGAACAAAAACAAGATAGTATAAAGTAGAGCTGTCTTACACCAGCCATTTTTTGTTTTTAATGCATCTCTGTTGGATTATAAACTACTTCACAAAATAAGCATTGTTAACAGACATTCATGAGACAAGAGTCAGTGTGAGCACATTGCTTGCATTAGCTTTGTTAACATACTTTCTAACAAATAAATAAACCCAGATATTCTGCAAACATTTATTCATAGATAAACTCTGCAGTGATACCTTCTAGTGAGACTAAGCTTTAATTAAAATATGCAACTGAGTTACATTATGGAAACTGTAATACACAGCATTTGTTAAATTTGGGTCATACTAAGGACTAAATGTCTGAATATCTTGCTTTTTGCTGCTTTGACTGTCTCCTTAATCCCCAAACTTAAAAGAATGTCTAAAGTGCAAATATTATACTGTTGGAGTAGTTTGAAGTTTTATAGAAAATATCAGTAGTAGAAATCAACACATTAACATTGCCGAAAAAGTACTCTAAGTTATGTGCAAAAATGTTTTCCTGAGAGAGGCCTTGTGGATTATTTAGACGCTACCCTAGTTTTATTTCTTTTCTTTATTCTTGTTATATAAAGTCACACTGCTGGGTAACAAGAAACAGCAGCATGAATAATATAATGTAAAAATAGCCACTATGTAATTTCTTCTTCCTGTCTTGTTTTTCTGTTCTCTTACTCACTGAGTTCATTGAACCACTTTGTCTTGTCAGCATTTTAAAATGGAACACTGATTAACATTGGCTGTTCAAAAGACAAACAGACACGTACTAAACCGATCTTGTTTGCTTTTCTAAGCTTATTTAATATAAACACAACATAATAAACAGTGCAACAAAGTTGTGGGACCATTACAGCCACTCTTACTCTCACTTCCATGTCTGTCTTCACACATGCACAATGAGTGAGGATATTAATGACAGCTGGGTAATAATTACATAATGGCTGCTTAGAGGCCCTGGAAGAGGTAGTGCACTGATTATATAACAAAAGGAATTGGGCGGGGGGGGGGGGGGGGGGGGGGTAGACACTGGTGATTGGATTGAGTAGGCAATCTGCGATTGGTTGAGGTAAGCACAGAGGCTGTATCTGCTTAGGCTGGAGAAGGTTAGCAGTCAGTGGTGTGAGGGAGGGGCAGACCTAAATAGATTTAACCTGTGTTCTTAACCTGAGGTGTGCTTTTGTCCTTAGGACTAAGCAAGCATCACGTCTGGCTGAAAGAACTGTGGAGAAACTGGGCCTGAGTGTCTGTGTCACAAGCTGGGAGTCCATCCAAGTGTCTGGTCAGCTTTACCTGGAATGAACTTTAAACCAACACACCAAGGCAAAATATTTGCATTGTTCAAAGATGGGTAGAAGCTTATATAAAGCATCCTCAGCAAATAAGTTAATAGTCACATATTGAAGAACAAGAATACAGAGATGGAGCCCTGTTAGTAGACCATGGAGGTGGCAATGTTCGATAAACCTTACATGTTAAAATATTAATGGTGTGATTCATATGAAATGGCCGTAATACGAAGGTAGCAACAAAACAAGTGGGGGCAGCAAAACTGCTTACAGCTGCTCACTGTACTCTTTGCTGAAGCTTTCTCTGGCTGTAATGAAAAGCTGATGTTCGCAAGTGGCTCAGTTAGCCATGGAGCTAAGAGACCTGATTTGTTAAAAATGACAAACTTGAAATCAGACAATATATGGTTGTGTTTTTCTGTTTAGTAAGGAAAACAGGTGTAAAAATATCTCCTTCCTTGACATTTTGTGAGTTTATTTTGATAACAAGTTAGACTAAGTTGTAAACTATGGGGGCTATCACACTGTAACAGCTTGAGGTACAAAATGGTATTGCAGGATAGGCCAAGTCTAGCTAATTAGCATGCTAACTTCAGTAGATATCTCTGCAATGCAATATATAGATATCTTTGGCATAATATCAGCACTTCACACTGTTTATAATGTTTTTTAATGTGTGATAAAATCACTTTTGTGATTCTCTGACATTTCATCACCTGGTAAATTCATGAGGTCAGGGGTGTGTACTTTATTTTATGAATATAACGTTATAGAGGAGGCAAGCTGTTCAGTAAATAAATAAAGTTGTCTGAATCTGAATCTGAGCAGAGGGAAATTCAGAGTCTCCGGCGAGGCTAATGGCTACGGTACAGTAAAGTAATCTTGCTGTTTAGGGAGAATAAACACTCCCTCTTGAAATCTTGCTTCTTTGGCAGTGAACACACCATTAAACAATGCCATTACTTATTAGAATTAATCTGTTGTGACTCAGACACAAAAGTTCATGGATGAGGCAATGTTTTAAAATTTTATTTGTGTTATGTTTTGTTTCATTGGCCAGTTTCCTTCCTCACTCTGACTCTCTCCTGGAAGTTACAGCAACACACAACCTATGCACTGTTACCTTTGAGTAACCACAATGGATTTGAACATTGCTGAAAACACTTTTGTTAAGAGAAAATTAATACATATTATAGCTCTAAGTCAAATTCCTAGCTAGGCAACAATCTTTCAAAATCATAATCTTTACAATACCATAGTAACTTTTTAGGCTAAGCAGGCATTTATGTTCAAATCTCTCATTTGAGGTCAGCTTTTATAGTCTCTCTAGTGGTTCTATAGGACAAATGCAGACTCACTTATAGACTTGGCTTTTCTGTCCATGGCCCTTTGGAGTGCTGTGGAAGCCTACAGTGTACACGGGAATATGGGCCATTTTCTTCGAGGGAATCTTCATCTGCAGCACATGAGGAGGCATAATAAGAGGAAAACAATGAGGCAGAGACAAGAGCAGAGGAAGAGAAGTGTATTGTGAGGGGACATAGCGGACTTAATGGCAAAAAAAAATGTATACAGTCTCAAGTACAACAACAGATTCAAATACACAGACATTAAGGGACTGTGAACACAAACTGTCACACAAATCACACAGTCACAAATGATCACAGAACCTAAACACACAGCTCTCAATAAAGAGAAACCACATTGATGTTGCGCAATACAAATGAATCACAGCACCCAAACAACAGCACTATACCAATCATTTAGAAACACATAGAACGGACAAAATCCAAACAGCCTAAATCTCAAACCTATAGTGCACAGAACCACACATCCAACACGGCCTGGGACTGAGGCAACAATTCAAAACCAACAAAGAACAGAAGAATTGACATCAACACAAGTAGCAGCCACTTTACTACACCATGTATTTGACAAAATGAATAACATGTATACAAGTGCAACAACATTTTCTCATTTAAATCAACTACTTGTATTGTTTTATGAAGCATTATGTAGCCATAAGCACACAACCATACTTTTAAAATAAAGCAAAAAGCATATGATGAATTAACATCACTAAACACAAACAAGAAGTTCCTAATCTTACCTTTGCACTGCAGGAGCTGCAGACAGATCTGTAAGAGAAATACACAGGGATCAATACAGCTGGATTCATTAACGTCCCGTAGGCAAAGAGCTTTACCAGCTTGTATAATAAAACATCATCATAACCATATTGGGGTTGTTTGGGCTATTGATCAATACCACAGTGACCACTATCTATAATAAGACAGGGCATTCAACTCCCATGTTGAAATTGTCAAAAATTCCATTTTGCATAATCCAAGTCTTTAGATCCTCTGTGATCCAAGATTAAATTGAGAAGACGTCATTTACCAAATTTTTTAAGAAAAAATCTTTGCTATAGCTGCTAAACTAAAAACATAAGCACGCAGTGTTCATGGGTATTGGGTACAAGTCTGATACGTGTTGCGGTCATAAACAAATATTTTCAAATCCATTTGGGATCTTGGGTCATCCGGAGATTTGGATTATGTCGGTTGAGCTATATGGAGCCATTTTTTCCACTTGATTTTTACATTTTAAAACAACTCCCCAGCAGCTTCAGTTGTTTAGGAGAAAGCTCCAATGCGGTTTTCCTGTGAGGCTTCAGAAATGTTAGGTGGACCAACTTGAAGGTTAGTAAATAATGACTGAATTTTCTGTTTAAGGTGGACTGTTCTCTAAACCTGTAAGTGATTATGTTTGCATTTATAACAACAGCTTGTAGCAAGATGTTTAATATGAACTAAAGTGTAAAATGAAAGATTATGGTTTTCAGTTATAGAAAATAAAACTTTAAACCAAGTTAACAACTGATCTATCATTTTCTGTTGTTAACGTCCTCCTATTCCACTTCTTGTCTAATATCTTCATCTCTACTGGCTGAAATGCCACTATCATGATGGTGTATTTTCAGGGTATGTATTTTCTTTACTCTTCATTTACTTTACACTTTCTTAATGCATATGTCACATGCTTACATACAACAGATTTAACACTAAAATGACGGTATCCCATTTACAATAGGTGACATACATATTCATGAAACTGGAAACAGCATCCATTACAGATTTATTTTTAGGTCTAATTTCTCAGACACTAACCAAACCGACTTTTTTAATCTTCAACTTAGTAACATCAATTATAAGGGACAGCAAGCCGAAACCTGTTTATTACATTAAGCTCTGTTTTGCACTGAACAACTGAAAGTATGATAAAATGTCTGTGCTATTTACAAAACTTGTTTCTGATTATGTATAAAGCATGATTGACAGCATGTGCATGCACTCCATTGTGAAGCATTGAGTAGCATGGGCAGACAACTTGTAGGAATGCTCTGTTCACTTTTCTGTGAATTTTAATTAATCAGAATCTAGCAACCTTTTGATGGGATCCTACCAATAAAAAATAACCATATTCATATACTTATATTTCAATAGACTAAAATAAAAGTCACAATTTTAGATTTTTTTACAGCAACAAATACATACTGTACTTTTTGGCACATAGGCTCTGAAAAAACATGCACAACACCATGTTGTGAAAACAAATGTATTAATCAACAGTTAACCTAATGAATAAAACATAAATGCTAGTGGTGGTGCCGCTGACATAAATATCTTCTTATCTTCTTCTTCTTCTATGATGCATTTAAAGATGAATGTGTGGTGTGAGTTTAACATTTCAGAAAGTATTAGAAATACCTTTTACACAGTAAGCAGGTAGATGGCCATGAGAAGAGAGGGAACTTCACTCTGCAGCAGCAGCAAACCTGTGACACACACACACACACACACACACACACACACAGAGAGAGAGAGAGAGAGTATAGAGTACAGAGTACAGAGTCCATTTACTTAAACACACTACAGGAACACATAAACAGCAGTGAGGAAAGTTCTGCAGTTACCTTGCCTTTCTTCAGGTTATTGTACAGCTCTTTACTCTGAAGAAACTTCTCCATCTCTGCTTTGACCAGCACACGGCGCACATTGATGACCTCATCCACTGTTAAGGCGAGACTCTCCACAGGGTGGCTGAACTCCTCCTGGAAACATCACAAACATCACAAACTGGCATGGTTCATGCACGGCCCAGGTCAGGAAGGCTCAGCAGCAGGTGATTAAAACAAGCCAGAACATCACTGGCACGCATCTACAGAGCATCAGTGACATCAATGAAGTGAGATGTCTCCACAGTCAGAAAAAATACAGATATATTTGCTGCCATGCCACACTATGGTATAGATTCCTTCCCTAGGCTGTGACACTTCTGAACTCATCCTCAACACTTCACCATAACTTTTCTGAATTCTACTGCATCATATTCTGTCGTATGAAAAGATATTATGAGAATATTAGAAACAGGTTGACTGATATCTCAGAGACAGATTGAAATACGCTACACTGGCAGACTTTTTCACTTGTTTTAGGAGAACTTCTCTTAAAGGACTCAATAATAGACAAAGATTACTTGATAGGATGAATATTTTTGCAGTACATTTTCATTTCTGGGGGGAGCACTGGTCGAAACAAAGCACCAACTCTGATGCGGACGGTGATTAAGACTCACCATCCACTGGTGCTCGTCTCCAGCTCTGGAGCCAGACGTAGTTTCTGATCCTTCTGTGGTCTCGTCGACTGAACTCAGAGACAGGCGGGCTGGAGAGGGTGGCACCCAGCTGTGAACTGGAAAAGAAGCTGGGGTGGGGAAATGGATGAAAAGTGAAAGAGACAGAGGAAATAAAGTGTCTATCATGGGAACTAAATATGACTGAATCAAACAGCTTTAGAAAGTGAATGACAGGAAGCAACAAATCCCAGTCGAACAACTCCATGAATTACACATCAGTCTCTTTTTATTCAGCTCCGTCTCACATCTCAGTCCTTCAGAGTGCTTGTCGATTGCCTCTAACACTGTCATGTATTATTCATCTGATTTCAGTGGAGTGATGCAGCCCATGCTGCTACATCTGTAACTTAGATCTCAGTGAGAGGTCGGCTCAGTGGCTGCCTCTAAAAGAGCAGCTCAGAAGAGACTGAGTTAAATAATGGTGAGAGGGGGTTAAAAGCAGACCACACACTGGCTGAGTCTTCGATCCCGCAAATGGAAGGTGTTAATTGGGCTCCAATGGACAGCAAACAGGCTGAGAGGGAGGCTGGAACCGGCCTGTTAAAATCATCAGTACATACAATTTGGATCAGATACAGATGACCGCCTGGGCTTACAGGCTCACATCCTCACTGCAGAGTCCTCTGTTGGCAAAGTGGTGTACTACAGATAAATCTCCATCGAGCTATAATTGGGTCTTGTCTAAGGCTTGTGGCATGCAGCTGCGTGGATCGACTTCAGAAGTCAGGACTGTTTTCCAAACAATTACCTCAGGGAGAGGACAGCCAGCCTGCTAATGCATGAATCAAGACCGGATAACATCCTCCCCATGGCTTACATGCGGCACACAATTCAAACCCATTAGACTTCTGCCTTCCTTCACTCAGTTAAACTTTATCAGCACATCTCTATAAATTATGAGACCCCATCACAAAACTCCCAACAGCTTCATGGCATCATGGTGATCCTGTCAACTCTCTGTAAGGGCTTTTGCAGGATGCAGAACAGATTTTTCTCCATTAGTGTCCACAACAAGCATATCATTTTATTGCCATCATCATTTTATTATTATTAAGGTCGAAAGAAAATCCTTAAAAACATTAAACTTTCAATTAAAAAGACAATCATAGGTAATCCTACACAGTTAAAGGGGGGTATTGAAAGATATTTTGTTATGACTTTCTTTCCAGGCCTCAGAGCAGAGAGCAGGAAAAAGGGTGTTTGGACCAGTAGCTGCTGTGTCAATGGTGACAATGGTGAACCCCCCCCCCCCCCAGTAGCCAAGGTTTAGGCTTTATGGAACCAACTTGTCATTCAAAAAGGGAGAAAAAAGAACTCATGATAAAAAATGCTGATATAAGGTAAAATAGAACCCAAACATCCTCAACCTGCACTACATCTGTACTGGAATTCTGAGTTTCCTGAATGTATTTCAAAAATAATGCATCAATGAATAAAATGTCATCTTTGTATCCATTACACAAATCAAACTTATAAGAAAGAACATTTGGGTAACATTTGAAGAATAACATCTTGATACCTTTAATTATGCAAATCCAACATTTATTTTAAAAATAACCAGCATGATGATGAGATTTATAGGTTACAACTGCAAGGCATCCAAAAACAAAGAACTGTAATGCTCATGCCATCTTTATTCCAAACAAAATTGCTAATTGACATCGTCAACAGCTGAAACTCTGTCCTGATTCATCATCAGCTGCTCTACATGTGTAGCTTCATGCTGCCGTTTTTCCTGTGTGCCGTGATTCGTAGTAACTAGCCAGTTACTCACTGGTTTAACCCTGGTAATTGCTTACACTGGTTAAAAGACTAGAGGGGACACAGTCAGCATTACAGAACCCACAGTCAGTTAGCTACTAGCCTATGTTCATTATACTAACACCTTAATAACACTGTTCTTTTCCTACTTTATGTTAGGCTAGGAGCTTACTTGTTGTGTGTGTCTGTTGTAGTGAGGGGGAGATTATTTCAATACATATATACAAAAGGTTGATAGAGAAATCTTTACCAAATAATCACAAACTCAGACAAATATATTTGAAGTTAAAACAGTAAAGGGAGGGAGAAGAGCAAACGAACTATGTACATTTTTACCAGATAGAGGAACATCCTAATCTGGAAAAAGGGTGAGGGAGAAGATCACAAGTGATCTAGACTCAGCAGTTTAAGGTTATCACCGGTAAAGTACCAGTGGAACCGCAAAAGACTAAGAAGTCAGAGGATTAACAGATCAAAACAGAGTAAACGGCAGCTATCCGGTCTCAAATCCACAGAGCGAGCGGCCGTGGCGTCCGCTCCTGCTGCCCCAGCCGGCCCAAACACACCGGCCGGCCGCCTGCACAGCCGTGTGAGAGGGGAGAGACCCCGGCGATGCTGCAGAGGAGCCGTGGACTGTGATGACTCTGAGCTGCATGTGAATTACAATATAATATATTCTCGCCTTTCCCCTGATGATCAGAATGAGTCGCTAAATTTGTCGCCAGTCGCTTTTTAGAAATAAAGTCGCTAAGAGGGTCTGAAAAGCCGCTAAATCTAGCGAGAAAGTCGCCAAGTTGGCAACACTGACTTTGATACCTTCATGTGCTGAGAATACAGGGGCGCCGCCAGGGATTTTGGGCCCCATGAAAAAAAATCTAGTTGGGCCCTTGTATAGGTTGCCCATGTCTCAAAGGGCCCCCTGTCAGTGCCAGGCCCTTGGAATCGTCCTAACCTTTCCCCCCCTGGTGGCGCCCCTGTGAGAATGTGAAAACCCTTCATCCAATCAAATGGCAGCATATTTAAACGTGTTGCCTTGCAGTGCAGGTTACACTGAAGATTGCGATGAGAGGGCCCGTCGGAAAAATAGTTTTCTACATATATGCTTAATACTACGAATGAGTTTGCGAAAAATATTATATTCAATGCATTATGTAAAAAAAATTATATATATATTAAAATATATCAAAATATTGGTAGGGACAAATCTGTCCTTCCCAAACTTTGATTGTGACTTGCCCCTATGCAAACTTACGCCCTTGCCATTTATAAGGATACAAAACACATACTGCAGTATAACTCACACTGTGGCGCCCTCTGTGGGAGGAGAATTCAAACTGCAGTTTGTGCGACTCATCAGCCACAGACGGCCAACAGTCTGCACATTTTCATTGCAAACAAACACTAAAACGGCTGATCTTATTAACTATCTTTCTTTAAGCCAAATAAGAATGTAATCCTTGACGGGGGCTGCAGCAGTGTTCGGTTATGATTCATTATCACTCAGACACCTACAACAATTTTTAGGGTGCCTGACTCTCCTGTATTTATTTTGTTTTTTAGCAGTCGGCATCAAGTACCATCAATCATATGATTCAGGAGAACCTGAGGTTTCAGTCTGACTCATTTAAAGTCTTGAGTTTACATTTGCTTTGTCTGAGAATTTACCAGAATTTTACATATATTTTGAATGAATATATTTCTTTTTTCTTTCTTTTGAATTTTATTTAGAGAGATGTACTTGGATGTTTAGACTTCCAAATAATTTTTTGTCTTCTCTGACACGCTGAGAATGTGATGATGTCATCATGTTCACTACAGAGCCCCTAATGCCCAAACAAGAAAAGCCCAATAAAAAGCTGAGAAACTCTGCCGTACATACAGTTTTAAAGCATATTCATAGCATTACTGATTCAAAAGTTATTAAACATTTTACAACAACAACTATTTACAGGTGCCGGTGGCTGTCTATGTCTTTGAAGGATAAGGGTAGACTATTGGTTGACAATAACATTAAAAGAAATAGAGCTGCAGAAGAGTAGCTATGTTAAATGTCCAGCACACGAAATATAAAAAAAACATTCTGTAATCCAAGATGCAACCCCAGTCCTCAAAAATCATTGGTTGTAGCAAACACACTTTCTTCTGCAGTGGACATTCTGACTTTTCATAGTGATAAAAGCATGGCTGATTCTGATTCCTTATCATTGGCTTTGGTGAAGTGTCCCACAACAACCATGACAGTCTGCCAGCGAGCCAGCCTGATTTCAATGACATTTGGTGTAAAGTTAAGCTATGAGCAAACTGGATCAACTGATATGTTTTGATGCCAGTAGCACCATCATGTGATCACCGTTAACTTCAAGTAAAATCATTTGGAAGCTGAAAAACATAAAACTTCCATATGAATATGATTTTTTTTTTTTATCAAACTCAACACAATGAGTGAAACTACAAGCCTAATTTAAAACAAATTGGAGCACTATGTAAATGTAAATAAACTGAAAACAATTATTTTTGAACAAACTGTTTACTGACAATGTTTTGGTCCTGAGCCCAACACAATCATGTGTTTCATGTATAGTAAACCTCGCCCCGTTCTTGCTAGTGAACCACTGAGCCTTACGATGCCCCCTTCATACCAATCATGATACTATCATCTTTTACCAGTTAGCCTGTTTACCTGTGGAGTGTTCCAAACAGGTTTTTCTTTTTTGTCGCTTGTGTCAAAAAGTAGAATTAAAATTAAAAGAAGTAATTTCATTTAAAAAGGTCCAGTGTGCAGGATTTAGGGGAGCCCATTGGCAGAAAGGAAATATAATATTCATAGTCATGTTTTCTTTAGTACCTGAAAACACAAATCAAACAAAGAATGAGCTGCTTTTATCAACAAAGCGTGCGAGTCCTCGTCCACGGAGTTCAATATTGCACTGCCATGTTTCTACAGGAGCCTGAACGGACAAGCCAAACACTGCTGTGTGTTGCCCATTGCATACTTTTCTTTTTGCTTTACATACTGCAGCTGTCCTTACAAATAACATACTGTTGCATGCAGTATAAATACAATTTTTTATGACACCATGCCTTGAACTTTGACCCTCCTGCTCCTATATCCATCTAAGCCATTCGAAGGAAAATTTAGTTCAAATATAGGTTGACATTGGCACTCATTTATCTGCTAAGCTTTGTGCAGCAATATTATATTAATATATAACTGGACAAACAAATCACAAATCATATATAGTACTTAGACTTGAATGCACTGTCATCTGTCATTGCAGTGTTTTGTCATTCTGTCAAATGAGCTGTCACCTGTCAGTGAACTATAAACAGTGATATTTATGCTCTTCCAGCTTTGTTTATATACATGCAACACACCATGACATACATGACATATCTTCAATGGCGCAGAGGATTGTGGGTAAGAATCACCCAAAAAGCATGCTGGCTTGCATACTGCAAAATTCAACCAGATGTAGGGGGACAACCTGGTATTTTTGGAACACTGCATTTCACATACATTGTGTTGGGACATACTAAATCTTTTTCTGGCACACTAAATAATATGTTAGTCATTGACAGTGATTCCAGCTGCAAGATGTGCTTCTTTATAACTTGGATTTGATATGACTGACATGTTTGCTTGATGTGCATCACCAGTTTTTATTTTCTTCCCTGTTGAATATTTTTCCATCTTCTTCGAAACATGTCTTGCTTTCTGAATAAATCTTACACCTGAATAACGTTGTTTCAGGGGTTGCCCTGGCCATGTCACGGACACTCTTTATATTTACATACTGACCTCTGTAAATAGGAGGTGGCCTGGCACCGGTCAGCGTCCTGGACCGAGGCCTCTCCCCCCTCAGCCTGACAGCCCCGCCAAACTGGGTTGACTCAGAGAGCGAAGGAAGCATCTCGCCACGGAGCATGGCCAGGTCGTGCTCTGAGAAGGAGCGATCTCTTTTCAGAGGTGTGGGAGAGCTCTCAGCCCTCCTCAACTCCCCATCTGGGGAATCCTCCTCCTGGAGGGATAAAGGAGGAAAATGAAGAAAAGGTGAAGGATAAAGAAGAGTATGATATTGTCTTCACCTTGTGTGTCTCTCTGTGTGTGTGTATGTGTTATTTGTGTGTCATCTTAGCAAAATGTAGTTCTTACTTTCATGTAATAAAGTAGAAGAGAAAAAGAGTGAAGACGAGCTTTACACAATACATTTTCTAAAATAAATTTGGTGTGCATGCAGTGCATAAAAGTAAAAAAAAGGAATGCAAATGTGAAACTGAGTGGAAAAAGAAAACAGGAGGCACAACTCAAACAGTAAACATGTCTTTCCCCTTGGATGAAATGGAAATGAGTTTTGACCTGAGCTCTTCGAGCCACTGGGGACATTTTCCAAATGTTGAAGTGTTAAGAGAGAAACAAATCGTCAAGTTGTGATAGTTAACGAAGAAAAAAGAGAAAAAGACATGATTTACCAAGTTGTTCTTTGTGAAAAAAAAACAGGATTCATCCCAATCATTATATCACTTTCCGCTCTGTGCTACCCTGCATATGCACAGAGGCATCTTAACCCACTTATGCAAAGCATGTGCTGCTGTGAAAAACACCAGTCAGCCCTAAGAGACAGCAACAGTGATTCCAACGAATCCTTCCTCCAACTCCAGTATCTCAGTATTTGTGCTCATGCTTGGCCTCACCTCAAATATGTTCATCTCCTCCATTTCTGCCAGAGTCGGAGCCTTGAGCAGGATTCGAGGACGAGATGATGTTCTTGGCCCAGGCTCCGACATGGATAGGTCAATGCATGAAGTCGATTTGACATTACAAGGACAAGTCTGAGCCAGGCAGGGCAGGGAGCCAAATGCTGAGGGAAGAGAAAGCAACAACACAATCAAGAAACAAATAAGTCAGAATCACTGAGATCAGTCAATCCCCCCACATGTACGGTGTGTAGCATTTAGCATCCATCATCATCACTGCGCTCACAATTAGAGATGAGTATAAATCCTGTGAAACAACAATGTTAGACTGCATTTTCAAGCTTAAGAGGAACTGCAGTCCCCTAACAACCACTGCATTTAATGTTATTGTAAGTCAATGATTTCCATCTGGAGCAAAGTTGCTGTTTTGCTTTGTAGCACAGAGTAAAAAAAAGAGGGTGCTCTTCTTCCAGTGTAAACCCAAAGGGGCCCTATACAACAATGTGTAGCAATTTACATGCTACACATACATCGGTTATATATAACCAATGTATGTGTAGCATGTAAATTGTGTCGCATCATGTCGCATTACAATCTAACAATCCAAAGGATGTGACTTTATTCTCGAGTGCCTCGTCTCAGTGACAATAGAGAGTAGCAGCAGCTAATGTTAAGTTAGAAATGGAGTACTGTAGGGGTGGAACGGTTCATCAAAAAAATCCGTCCTGTTCGGTACGCTTGTCACGGTTCGGGGCGCGTGTGTACCCTTCGGTTCATAGGCACACACAACTTCTTTTTCTCATTTACTAACGAGGCGAAGCGTGTACACTCCAGAGCAGCAGGTGGCGGTACTGAGCTGGATGCCAACCGCCAGTAAACAAGAAGAAGAAGCGAAGCGGTGTAGCAGATAGTAATAGATTATCTTATAATATAATATAATAATATAATATAATATAATAGAGTATCTTTGGTTCAGTTGTGGAGACGTTTTTGGGCCTGGCGAGTGGAAAAGAGTCGGAGCTAGAAGATGCGCCAGCAGCACTGTATAGGTCTGTTGTATGGGACCACTTTGCATTCAGAGTGATCTACGATGACGGTGGTATGAAAGTTGTTGACAAAAGTGCGACAGTGGTCAAGCATTGTGCAACACGTTGTTTACGCCAATAGTAACACAACTAACATGTCAGCTCATCTGCAAAGACATCATCCCAGTGAGACAACTGGCAGCACAAGGAGGAAAGGGAGAGAGTCGACAGGACAACTTCTACTCCCCGCAGCTTTTAAACAGCCTGACAGTGACGAGTCAGACAGGACAAAATGCATAACGAAAGGAGTGGTGTTTCATAGCCTAAGATATGCAGCCTTTTGCCGTGGTGGAGGGTGTGGGATTTTGTTGTATGATTAAAACACTCGAGCCAGGATATAAAATAAAATCCCCTCCCGCAAACACTAAAGCAACACGGTAATTCCCGCACTTTATGAAGAGACCCGACGAGGAATTGTTAGAGTTGTCTGAAAGCCTCTGTAGCGCTCACTAGTGATGGATGGACCTCCAGGGCTACTGAAAGTTTCCTGACTGTGGCTGCCCGTTACATTACATCAGTGACAGTGAATAACTATTTGTTCTTAGCATTTATTAAAGATAACTTTCTTTGCCAAATAAATGAAAAGCATGTTGGAACTAGCAATGTCTCCTCTCATGCAGTGCCAGAATCTTACCTACTTTTAAGACTGTCACAATGATGTATCAAATGTCAGACTGCCTCATTCTTTCAGTTTTAACCTGACTATACAAGACATAATTGATCTTCCTAACGATCAGCGTATACCGAACCGAACCCCATGACCACAAAACCGTGATAGGAACCGAAGCGTGGATTTTGTGAACCGCTCCACCCCTAGAGTACTGTAATATAAACGGCCAGCTTCCAGCTCAACACAGATGTTCCATAGAGACCCTTTAATGCACCAATCAATATCTTAATATTAACAATGGGACAAACGACTGTGCAACATGTAAAGAGGTTACGGAAACTTATTCCCTGACTCACACCACAGCACTCAGCTCCACTTTTTTGTGTGTGTGCATTTTTTTGCCTCTTTGTGCATCTTTCATCTTTCTGTTGCAGCCCACAAAGTGACTCTTTTGGTTCAGCCTAGGGCAAGGTGATATGGCTTGTGAATAGTGTCTCAATATTTTAAAGTTTTTTCAGTAAATATACACATATATATAAATATACAATCAATATCTTGATATAAATTTCTTCTAATTAAGAGGACATCACTGTATATTCTCCAATATTGACAGAGGATAGATGGACAAAAACAAAAAAGGAAAGGCAGATATAACAGTGACACTTCACATTAATAGCAGAAGATCCATCACAGTCACACCAGCTGAAAACTTCATGAAGTTTTTCACCACTTAAAAGATGGCCATTGCATAAAACTGGGCTACTTATGCAGCAGAAAGACACAAGTATTTTTTAAAATTGGTGCCACATAACCAGAAAAAACTGAAAAAGGGCTGTGGAGTTAGCTTTTGCTCAAAAGTTAGAGAACATACAAAAAACAGAATGCACTGCACCGCACAAATAAACACTCCCTCTGATGGTGATGTACTCTACTGCAAGTTGGGTGGTGCTTGGGTTGGCACTCAACCACTGCCTGCCTTGAGCTATTAAACCAGAGTGAATAAGATGACCGCAGTGGTGTCAACTTGCTGTAAGGGGTGGGGGAGAGAAAACTGGTGCCACCTAGAATAAATAAAAACTCTGTTTATGTTGCACTGCTACAGCTATATTATTTCACTCTTTACAGCAGAGTTTGTCTAGACTGCGAAAAGCTAGCTCGGAGCTATGAGTTATGAGCTAAAGTCAATCAACATAGCGGATCAGAGCTCTGGAACTGGAGCCCACTCAGTAGAAAAACTAAAAACCTGAATATGACGACTTACATTTCCACGTCAATAAATCCATCTTAAATAACACCAGTAATTGACAGGTAAGTAAAAACTGATGGGGAAAGAACTTCAGACAAGTCTTCATATACTTCAGTAAGCCAAATGTTGCCAGGGAATTGACAGTTTTAAATATTCAGTGAAGTCCTCATGGACGTATCATCAAAGAACTGCATGTGACCCTCACAGGCTTCAGTACAGAAAGTACGAACTACAGCATCAGTGCTGAACTCATTATTTAGCAGTGTGGGTGGTCCATTCACCTTCAGCAGAACATTTAGTTTCAGCAAGAGCTCAACATGAGTCACACTGAGAGTCACACAAAGACTTTAAATAGGCAGTTTAGAGACAAATAGACATAATGTATGAGGTCAACAGCAGCTGCCAGACCTCATCTTTTCATCTACATCACAATGTGTTCCCTCAGACACTGTCTGTCTGTTGAAAACAGCTTTTGATTCTGCACCAGGTCAGTTTGGAAAAACATCAATTACAATTTTGTGTCATATAAAAGGCATACCTATGATGTTTTACATTTACTACTTAAGTTTGATCTGGTGGTGAAAGCCACCAAAGTTTTACATTAGTGATGATGGGATAAAAAACAAAACAAAAACCAGCAGTAAATGATTGTCCCCTTACGTCTAGAGCTGGGCAGGACCACAGGCCTGAGCTTCCTCTCCTGCTTGATCTCAGCCAGAACCTGGTCATGGAGGCATGGCTGCTGTGGAGGAGGAGGGGGGAGGCTGCGCTCTGAAACCTAATGAAAACAAATAGAGCACATCTATACTTCTGGAAAAAAGTGTGAGAGATACAACAAAATATGTGCTTACATTAGGGTTTGTACGACCTTAAAATAATACTGTGATTTTGTCAGCCTATATAAACAAATACAATAATATAATATATATAATACATATTATATAAAGATATATATATACTGTATATAACAATAAAAAGCTTGATATTTTGAAATGTCCTCAAAAGCACTTCATAAATGCGAGGACTAGGGAACAAAACCAATTATCATAAATCACCCCAAGAATCTTAGCATTATGTCCTGTAAAAAAATGTTTTCATATTGGCACATCAGACAACATATACACCAATAACACTACCGTCAGTGATACATATCTGTGACAGCCCTGTATTGGTGAAGGAGTATATGCAGGCTCTATCAGTAATGTGGATATAAACACGAAGTGGGTAAGAACAAGTCGAACAGTCTGGTAAGTTAGGAATATGACATCACACAACTGTAATGCAGACTTTAAAACCGTGAAAAGACAACACTTGTGGTGTATCACCATATAATGATAACGATATATTGCTCAGCCTCATCATATACAGGTACATATCATACCTCTAATTACAAAAAATCTCCAGTGTTTCTTGACTGGGTTTACTAGCTGTTGAAAAAGCTTTAAGATGATCACTGGACAATAACTGTCCCCAATGAGACTCAGAATAATGTGCACAGTGGCACTATAGTACTGTACTTTGTACTGTATTACTGAGATTTTAGCGACAATGGAGTGACAAAGACATGGTGAGTTTGAGTTTTTTGCTCTCTGTTCTACTGATGGAGACGCCTGGCTGTGCTGCCGGGAAAGTTGTGTCTTTCGGGCAGAAATGTGACAAAAAGTTGGTATGACAGACAGGATGACAGACACTTTTCCATGTATGGATGCTGTATTACTTCCCTCTTTTAAGTTGCCAAAGACACTACCAGTTACAACATAGAGTAGCAGCGCATGATCCCCGCATTGATAGGGCAGTGTGAATGGGGCATTTGTTTATAAGCCTGGTTGTATACACACACAACATTCTCTTTCGCTTGTGCAGTAGTTTGCAGGATATACTGTAAATGGCAAGAACAACAGCACCCTTGCATGTACCCATCTTTACACTTCGACAAGGCTAAACACACTTACTGGTTTAAGTGGAGGTCTTGATCTGATGAAATCCAGTATCAGCTCATGAGCATTTCTCTTCACTCTGGTAGGAATGTCCCCACCCACCTGGGTAAGACAAGAAACATCAAACAATGTAGCACTGGGTCTGTATATATGCAGCCACTTTTTGTCTCTTTACATTTTTTACAGAGAAACAAGCAAATCATGAATTCACAATGGTCAGATAATTAATTAATTACAATGGTTGATTAGGGACAATAAGTTGAAACTAGAATTGAAGAATCACAGTTGTATGCCTCTGTGCACAGGGCAATTTGCTGTTACTGAGCTGTGGGGTTGAATAATGGCCAGAACATTTTTGCAGAATGGTATGATGTCACAATGCATTAAACTCTGAGCTTTTGGATATCAAATGTCATAACATCATCACTGTATTCTATTAGACATTTGTATGTTGAATTTTAGCTGAATTATTGTATGTATTCTTGAGTTATGGCCAAAAAATGTGTTTTGTAAGACCACAGTGACCTTAACAAAGGTCCATCTATCCTCTGTCAAAGTTGTAACAAATCTGAAGAAATTCACTCAAGATATTTGTGAGATATTACGTTCATGAGAATAGGGCGTCAAAATGACTGTGACTTTTGACCATTAGTTGACTTCATGCTTGAGTGAATTGAACATTTGTATCATATTTGAATAAATTCCCTCATGGCGTACTTGAGATATCATGTTCACAAGAATGGACAGACAGACAACCTGCGGCATAAAAATTTACATAGCAACTCTTAGCAGCAACATTAGCATACACATAAAGTCGCATTAGGGTTCACCTGAAAAACTTAAGACCCATATTTACTGTTGTTCTAGCTCTGTTCAAGTCTTTCATTAAAAAAAAGCTACCTGCTGTGGATGTACACAGGTTTGATAAGAGCTATGAGACTGAAAAAGTTAAGATTCAGGCCATAAAACCAAAACAAAGACCCGAAACGCTCCGTAGAGCTGAGGGGAGCTGCACAGTTGGGGGATTATTTTCTGTGCAACTGCTGCCAGAACAACAGAAGGCCAAGAGGACTTCATTAATATTTGTGTTCTGGGGCTGAATTATGCATTTGCCTGTGGAGAAGGCCTCAAGGCGACTTCCACATGTATGCCTGCTACATACCATTTTCTTCCTGTAACAAAGACTGTTTAGTATACGGTGCAGTTAACTAAAGCCCAAACGTTACAACCATTTGCCCATACTGATATTAGGAACTAAAAAAATTCCAATATGGATATATTGGCTGATATATACCCATATTTTGTAATGGTCCCTAAAATGTGGTTACACCTGTGATAAAGATATTAAATGGGGCAAGTATTTTATTTTTACATTTTTGCTATAAACTTTAATAATGTCTAAAATCAGAGCACTGACACAGTAAATTTGCTTGGAATTGAATAACTGTAAATCACCTCAAGCATTTTTATCTGCATTTTATTCTCTCTCTGTCTCTCAGTCTTTTTTTCTAATTTCATATGGGACAACATATTGATAGATACTGATCGATATTAGGCCAATATCGGCCAACTGATACATCTGTCAGACTCTATAGTGGACTGGCTGAAAGAGGATAGTGGCTTCAAGGTCAAAGCTACAAGCTCACTCCTTTCTGCCATCAAAGTTCTCATGTCCCATAGTCAACCAAGGAAGAAAAATGTATTGTGATATTTCCTGCAGTGGTGTAATTTGAGATTTCAACAGTAAACACCAAGACTAACATTTCATCAGCTATAGGGCCTCACTTTTCAGCTGAGACTTCAACTGCTTTCAGCATTTACAAGTCAACTGACTCTGCAATGATTCACAGTGTGCATACTTCCTGCATCTCTGTTGCCTGAATTTTAAATTGCTCTCATTGCTTACTAATCAACGTGCAATTCAACTCCTTTCATTGCATAGAAAATGATCTCTCCGCTGCTTACATATTTTCATCACCATTTAAAATGTCATGCCTTGCTTGATTTAGATTTTTCAAACTAAGTCTAGTCTCTCACCATGACTTTGCGTAGTTGGAACTTGCGAGCTCGTATGTCCTGCATCAGCATCTCAAAGGGTGTGAGGCTGAATTCTGTGGGCAGCGGGTTGAACGGCTGCTCCTGCACCTTCTTTAGCTTCACTCCCTGCCTGAGCTCCTTCATCAGTTGCACCCACAGACGTGCCTGGGATGGAAACAAGACACACATCTGCATGCGTCAACACGACAACACTGCCTTCTTCAGTCAAACACACTGCTGTATTGTCCTCCCTGTTATCTCACCCAGTCTCTGTGTTTCAGTGCATCGAGCTCAGCTGTAGACCTGTCTTCCAGAGCTTCCTCTGTTGTGATCTTCTTCAGCATCTGTGCAACAAATAGGAAAAAAAACACATTTAGCTTTTTTTGTGATTTTTTAAATTATTGCGAGCTTTCAAAGTGAGAATGGTAACATGTCAAACACCGGTTTGTCTGCTGCACACAAAATGCAAAATCATTTTTAAAAAAATTTGATTTTTGATTACAAAGCTAAAACCAAAAGTGAATTTATACATAAGCATTACAAACAATCCATAGCAATCATAGCACAGCCAAACCATCAGTGCACACAACTGAGTCAGGCAGTGTAGGGATGTTCAGCCCAGGAAAGAGTCCAATTTACAGTTCATTTTCATTTCCAAATGAATTGACCGAATAGTTTGTTTAGGAGTGGTCAGATTTCATTTGAATTAATTTCAACATTGATGTCTTATTACACAATTCAGCAACAAAAGGTACCCTGTGGAGTTTTGACCACTACGAGCGCTACAGAGCGTTGTTTTTATGAGCAGGTCTCGTCTTTGTTTGTGTCACATTCACGCACAATCAACAATACATAAAAAAATACATAAAACAATACATACAATACATCCTGATGCCGTTTTCACGCTGTTCCATTGATCAGCAGTCAGTAGGTGTAATGTGTGAGGATACATAGCAACTCACCAGCAAAGCGCAGAGATGAAGAAGACACCAAGCTAGCACACACAGATGTAAACCATGCCACTCAGCCTTGCTTCCAATTTTACCCAGTGGCCATTTGCAGTATTGCAGCAAAAATTCTCCAGTGGCCCAGAAAAGAACTTACTCCATAGAGCACCAATATAAAAGAGATGTCTGTAAAACTGTTTACAGGACACCCCCAACTACAAAAGCAGTCAATAATGAATCCATTAAGGATTTATGATTCATGGACTTTTTTTTATTTATAAAACTTTCCTGAGGCCCAGAAAAGAGATTTTAAAAAATCTGTGACATCATCACAATATAAACTCTATGGGCAGAGTTGGAAAATGCATGAGGGGCCAGTGGGAGAAACACTACCTGCGCATAATGAGTGAGCAGCATAACCAAAGAACCTAAAAAGGGTGAAAGAGTCACTGAATCTTTCTTTGGTGCCATACTGTGGTGCAAGCTGTATCAAAGTCTATGAGAGAGGCATGGAGAAACACACTACATAGCATGTAGCTACATCATTTTAGTTCTGACAAGAGATGGAAAGAGAGCAGGTTAACAAATGATTTTTCTTTTTATTAAAACATTGTTCATCCCATACTTCCAAGCGTAAATGTCCCTCATCAGTGATATTTGGTTGGATCTGCCCAACTTCGTCACAATATCTTTAGCCCTGTCAATCGTTGCATTTCTCCATGCATCGACTGCATGCATTGACCTCAATACAGCAGTCATCACAGTCTGTCACTAAAGCAAGATTTGTTGATGTAATGACGCTTCCGTCTTTTCAAACTCTTTGGGCATAACCAGGAAGTAAATCCAAAAGCTAGAAAATGTTTGGGTGTATGCGCCATACAAGCGTTAATGGCCAAAAAGTTCAAGCTTAATGGTTAATTTCATGTATAATGTACTCTATAATAATAGAGTGGTGTAGTAGTAAGTCCTAAAAGCCAGAAATAGGTTAGCATTTTTGCACATCAGGTTCCCTTGTCGATTAGTCGATGGGTCTTTTTTAATTGGTTTTGGGTTAAATGCGTGAAATCAGGTCTATGGTTACCGCAGGCTTAAGATATTCAGAGGTTTTGTCCTATGACATACCATACATTAAATGTCCCACAATTTAATTATAAACCTCTAACGTGTCCTTAAAAAGAGCAGGCACTCTCAAGTGGCTAAATGAGACTACAGAAGTTGTCACAGACGTTAAACATTATCATACTGAACATGAGCCTCATCTACTCACTTGCCTGTCCTTACAGGCTGACTTTAGTTACAAACTATTCAAACTCTAACTTTACAGCTTGTAGACTGATCAGTTTACAAAAAAACGTGTATAGTAATTTTGTAGTAGGCGCTTTGTGGTGATGACGTTGAAGTCATGTGACCACAACATAGTTTGTTTATAGCCTAACAGTGGCTTCTTACCTCTAGAGATTTAATTTACGAAAATCACAAAAGTGCAGTTCATCTGTGAAAATTATTTTGCTGAACATTACATGCAAGTATCATGAGCTTGTGTTTGCCGCAGAGCTTACTTTGGGCAATAATCCAAAATTCAATTCAGTTACCTTGTTGAGAGAAAGAGGGAGATGCTAACTGGTTAGCATACAAACATAAGTCATCCCTATGCCATTCTGTTCTCATTGGAGTAAAATGGTGAGATCTTTGCATTTGGTACCTAGTTCTACTTATAAATATAATCTATTGAAATAGTAAAAGTAAAAAACAAAACAAAACAGTTCAGTAAGGATAAACCATCACAGTGACACTACAGAGGTAATGTTTTGAGGATGAGCACCAGGAGGAAACTTTGGAGGCGGTTTCTTCAGTCATTCATCAGTCTCTGTTCTGTGGCATATAAACAGGAATTTTAATGACGCCGGGTGTTATTCAGAGAGCGCAACACACAGTGCGGTGCAGGCAACTAGAGGCAATGAAAGTGTATTCATTCACTTCAGCTGAAGTAAATGAAAAAACAGGTGTCCATTTAAATGTTAACCTTAATACTGACATGACAACCTAACATACCTGCTTAGCATCTCTGATCTTGATGAGGAAGGTCTGCAGCTCAAGAGTCTCAACAAACAGAGCTCTGCAGACGGCCTGGTAGTGCTCTGGAGCCAAGCTTGGGTTGGCCAGCCGTGACGCACACAGAGCCATCACCTGGCGGAATGTACACACCGGCTTGATAACTCCCTCCTGCTCTTCTTCTTCCTCCTCCTCCTCCTGGCCACTGTACCCCTCGTCTGTTACACCGTTCCCAGCTGTGCTGTTGTTCTCTCCACCCTGTTCCCCCCCAGCCATCCGTTCAATGAGGCGCTCCAGCTGCGGGCTAAGCTCCCGCTCCTCACTCTCGTCCAGTCCCCAGTCCAGAGCGCGGTAGATGGCCACACCCAGCGACTGGACCAACTGGAGGGTCAGATGAAGAGGCAACAGCTAATAAGTTGTTGTTTACTAATAACAATTCTCATACCAAGTTTCACATAAAGTTCCACTTTCTACACATTGGTACATCTGTTTGATCAAGTTAGCAAACCACATAAGATTGGTGTTGAAGACATTAATGTGATGTGGGCATTTCAGACACATCTATAGCGGTTTCGAGAGTGTTAGCAGTAGTTGGCAGTAATTTGCTTTCTAAGCTGTCACCTCTTACCATAACTGTAAGCATCACATGAGAGAAATGTAGTCAAGGCAAAAGCTTCTAAGTAAGCATAACATGAAATTTACAATATTTCAAGAGAAGGTGATGGCTGAAATGTCTTCAGAAAGGTCAAGGAGGAGATTTTATTACAAAACACTGGTCCATATTGAAACACGAGTTAACCTCACAATGTTTCATTTATGTCACCTTAAAAAGCTAATATCTAGGTAAAATAACAATAAATAAAATGCATTTTTACCATCATTATTTAAACAAGCGATCTGTGTCTCACCTGACGCTCTGTAGTAGGTGAGGTAGGAGGCTCATCAGTGTCATCTAAAGAGACAAAGGAAACAAGGAAACAACCATTTAGGACCCGAGACACACAGACCTGTACTAAAACGTACGATTTGGGGCAGTTTTCCTGCTACAATTTTGGGGTTAATTCACTTCTGTCCATGTGCAAATACTCAAGTCTGAAAAAGTCATTAACCTCTGAAAGTATCAATGCAATTTAATTTTGTGTTTAATACCAATGCGATTTCATCACATACTTATCTTTAAATGTAACACTTTCTTTGCTATTAACTTTATTAGAGCTGTTGAACTGAACAGCTCTCACTCTCTCAGTGTTAAGTTACAGCGAAACTCAGGCTTTGAAATGTTAGTTAAATATAGTAACTTTAGAGATGTGCAAGACACAGTTTTTAACTTGAGTTGTAAAGCTAGCAGTAGCTGACGGTTTGATATCAAGACACAAGATCTGGAAGCTTTAGTGGATTACATTGTTGGAATCTGTTCTATTTATAATGGAAGGTGAGCTGTTCCGTGGCTGAACTGGCCAGGATGACTTCTGTCGTTCGTGTCATTACATTGATAAATGCCACTCTTACAAAACTATGTTTGTGCATATTCCCATAAGGAGGATCCCAAAGTGTGTGAATTTCATTTCATGAAAGGATGGATAGTTTCGTGGCTGGATTATTTGGAAGAGACAATGCCACATTGGTAAGTACAGTATTAAGTAACGTAACAGAAACACAACTGTTTCTGTTCCCGCCTGCCTGTCCGTATCATGGACAAGGTAATGGTGCTGCTCTATATATTAGATAGATAAAGTGAAGACGGGTCAGATGAGAGAGTCTGGCTATGCAAGACTCGATCTGACTTAAATGCCACACTTGTTAGCCTCCAGTAATAAAATCAGCTGTTAAAATGTTTAACGTTATGTTGATGGCAAAGATTTAACATAAGCCCATATTTTCTGACCCTATCGCCAGAGTAATGCGTGGAAAGTACTTCATGGAGTGGAGAATAACTCTCTGAAAAAATATATCTGATGTAACATTAGTCTTTCTCTTACTCTACATTGAAAAACGTGACATTAATAAAACGCGCGAGTGTGGCTGCTGCATGTCTAACATTAACGCACAGCAGTTACCTTTCTGTGTCAATTTGTTAACTTTAGATTAAGAGGGAGAGGGAGATTAGGGGATTTAGATTTTTAAAATGACGATTATCTTAGCGTGTCCTCCGTGCAAAATGGTAACGTTTGGTCAGAGGAGGCTGCGCAGTCATCGCATCAACTATTGGAGCCAAGTTCAGCCGATAACAATAGTTTGTTAAAGGTCCTATTGATGCCGATCAGTCGGCCAAATTGATTAATCTGTCAACCTCTAGCTGTGAGGTTGGGCCTCCATAGATCGGACTTGTTACAGTGCATCGCATGGATGTTCGACTGAATTGGGAGCTGATACATTTGGAAAGCATGTCTAGAGTTTTCTTGTCATGTCCCTCAAGCCATTCCTGAGTAGTTTTTGTGGTGTGTCAGGGTGCATGGTCCGGCTGGAGGGGCCACTGCTATCAGGTAATGCCATAGCACAAAGGGTTGTTTTTGGTCTGCAGTGGTGTATTGATGGTTGGTACATTTCAAAGAAGTTCCACCTGAATACCAGGACACAAGGTTTCCCAGCAGAACACTGCATCAAAATAATTTACTTCACCTGTTGGTTTCTTTTACTTCTTGTAGCTGATGCGTGTGCATATACAGTGATAAGTCACCATTATATATACAATGAATGTGGGAAGTGCTGACTGCAATTTCCTTTGCCAATTACGTTTTTTTAAAAGTCTGACCTACCTCCCTGACAGAGAATTTTAAAAAAGTACTGATATACAATACACAGAACGATAAAAAGTTACCGAACTTAAATATGAAATACTTAGAATCATGAAAAGCAAGAAGGCAAAGTTTATGTATCTATCTCTATATCTAAACCCAGTCCCAGACGCTGCGCTCATCAGGCACACACCAGCTCTCCATCCCTCACACCAAACTACAAACCCTCGGTGACAGAGCCTTCTGAAAGGCGCTATAAAAATTAAATGTATTATTATTATTATTATTATTATTATTATTATTATTATTATTATTATTATTATTATTATGTATTACAGTACAATAAAAAGATGCTCTACAGTTGTAATAACTGGACTTCGTGATCATCTGCTCTGTTCCCAGATCTTCCCTCTGCACTGTGCCAGATTACTGTGGCGAGCTCCTGTGGTTCTTGTGTCTTTAGTGTTTATGTATTTAGAAAGCTTTCTTGTGTTCACTCACCAGTGCTTTAACCCTGCCTTCTTCCTCTTCCAGTGTGACCAGACCATACCTGTGGACCAGCTCCTCAACCACTCGCCACCCAGCCACCCGCACCTCTGCCACCCCTCACAACCTCTACTGCCAGAGCCAAAAACCATGAGTCTCCACCCGCACCACCCTGGGAGCCACCTGCCTGTGCTCGAGCTCACAGTCTCATCCTACCAGCGAATCATTTTTGTAATCAATAAATTCACCATTCAAGTCACTACCTGTCACTTTTGGGTCCACCTGTTCCTTGCTGCAACCGTTACAATGAACCTGGTTTCATGCATGATTTTATTACAGCTTCTGTTAAACTGGGAACAGATTTGGTCTTCGTTAACCAAGATTTTCTTTTTCTTTTTTCTTTTTTCTGTCTCATTTAGACGATTTATCGTTACCACAGAGTCCTTCTTTATATTTTAGTACAGGGTTTTTAACTTTGATTATATATGGGGCTAGCCGAAAAAAAAAGCTAAAATAGTTTACACATGTTTGTGTCAAGATTTTGTTTTGGGTTATTAAGTAGGTCTTATCTAATAGTTTCCATCTGTTTATCACTAGGAATGCAGAATAATAGTGCACGGCATATGACTGTTATATACAGTAGTTTATTTTTCACCAGTCAGAGGATATTATCCTAATTTAACTGAGTGTTCAAGGTTTGGATAATTTTTTTCATAGAACTCCTAATCCATGTTTTCTGTTGGGGTTGGTGTTGTATTTTTCCTCTGTGATTAGTTAGGCTCAGAATCTCCTGCCATATAAAATAATTGGTTCAATGGCACTTTTGAAACTTATTTCCATATTTTAAATTGAAAGACTTGATTTGAATACTTTGAACCTTACACTTTAATCTGATCCTGAAGAAATATGAAGGAGTTTTCCATTTAGTTTAATTTAGTTTTTTGTAAACTAGAGAGATAGAGAGAGAGAGAGAGAGAGAGAGAGAGAGAGAGAGAGAGAGAGAGAGAGAGAGAGAGAGAGAGAGAGAGCCTGCAGACGCTGACACTGACCCTCCCCTACTGGAGCACTCAGAGGCTCTGAACATCATGAGGGAACAGTTCTCCCAGATGGAGATAGAGCTGGTACAGCTCAGGGAGCAGCTGGACCAACAGCAGCCTAACTCTTCGTCCTTACAGAAAACCCTGACCATCTTCAGGAGAGAACAGGAGGACATACTCAACGCTCGGTTGAGAGAGTTCCAGCAGGACAGAGCCAGTCATAGCAGACAGCTGGACTACCTCAGTGAGGAGGTGAAGCAGCTGAGAAGCGACAGAGACAGCTGTAAGGCAGAGATAACAGCACTGAGAGAGGAGCTGCTGGAGAGGGACAGAACTCTGCTCAGTCTACAGGAGAGCCTGGAATCACAATGCTGTCTACCCACAGCCACCCCTCAGAGCCAGACCATCCCCACCCAAACCAGCCCTGCACCTGCTCAGACTCCACACAGCACTACCCCTGGGAGCTCACCCCACCTCACGCAACCAGCTCTGGCCTCCAGCCACAGCCATGCTCCCACCCCAGCACCAGTGGATTCAACTCCCCACTCCACTGAGACTGCACAGGCACACAGAGGCAGAAGGGCTGAAATTATCCTGCTCATGGACTCCAACAGGAAGTTTCTAGATGAACAGACACTTTTCCCGAGACATAGAGTCGAGAAGATCTGGTGCCCTAACACCCAGAGAGCCCTGGAGCTCTTGACCGTGGCTGAGCTGGGATCCCCCAGCCATATTATCATCGACACGGGCACCAACGACCTAAGGTCCCAACAGGAGAGAGTGGCAGACTCACTCAGGAGAATTATTGAAAAAGCCTCCACCACCTTCCCAACCAGCAAAATCATCATCTCCACCCTCCTGCCAAGAAGAGACTTCCACCCCCACACCATACACAGGGTGAACGCCAGCGTCTCCAGGGACTGTGCCCTGAAACCCAACGTGTTCCTGGCTCACCACCCAATACTAGGTCCAGACTGCCTGTGTGACCACGTACACCTGTGCAGAGAAGCAGTCCCTATCCTGGCCTAGACCCTGAAGGACATCGCCTTCAGCAGGAACCTCACCACCGCTCAGAGGAGCAATCGGCCAGCACAGACCCCACCCAGACCTTCTAGACCTCCAAGATCTCCCAGACCTTCTAGACCTCCCAGACCTCCTATAGCTCCTAGACAGCACCAACCCAGACTAGTAGCAAGGATACCCAGAACACCCCAGCCCCCCCAAGATCACCAGCATCACCAACACACCTCACAACCAAGTCAACACAGGCCCCCACAACCTAGACCCCCTCCCCCCCGCCTACTTCCAGCAGTACAGCCAGCTCTACAGGCACCCCAGCCTACTGGACGGAACTATGCTGAAGGTTGTGAGAGGAGCGGCACCCCCACCCCCCACTGGTGACCTGAGGGAGATACAGTACATGCTACACCTGCTCTGCTCTAACCTCATAGCTAAGTAATAGAAGAGCAGAGACAGATTCGTAAAATATTTGAGATAAAATCATACACATACATACATACATACATCACACTTTCTAAACTATCCCCCAACATCTCTAATTTAATCAAATTTAATTGTTTATTTCTTGTTTTTAGTATTGTTATTATTTGTTTTAGTGTTTATCTTATTTTTAAAGCAGAACACATTTAAAAATGAAATCATTTCAAATAACATGTTGGAACATTCAAGGCCTTAGATCATCTGCTTTTGGATTAAAAAGCCAAAATCCAGATTTTATTAGAGAAGTAAAAGACTCTGATATCACCGTCTTACAAGAGACATGGTACAGAGGAGACAGTTCCATTGGTTGTCCTTCCGGTTTCTTTGAGATTATTATTCCATCAATTAAACTCCAAACAGTAACCCAGGGTAGGGACTCAGGAGGCATGATTATTTGGTATAGATCAGAACTAACCCATTCAATTGAAATTATCAAAAAAAGTAGAATCCTATATTTGGATGAAAATTAACAAAGAAATTATATGTGCAGACCAACATGTCTACCTATGTGCTATTTACATACCCCCCTCAGAATCTCCCTACTATAATGAAGACATTTTTTCCACTCTAGAGGGGGAAATAAACCAATTTAAAACTTTAGGAAATGTGCTAGTCTGTGGGGACCTGAATGCTAGAACTGGAGAGAAAGTTGACACTATAAACATCCAGGGAGATCAGCACTTAGGCCTACCTGGAGACACCTGCTTTCCTCTCCCCGAACTCCCCTCAAGACACAATTTTGATAAAATTAACAACACAAGCGGAACCCAGCTTTTACAGCTCACACGCTGGGTCTGTATATAGTCAATGGTAGGTTACGAGGAGACACTCTGGGCCGTTACACATTTAGTTCAGCTCTTGGCAGTAGTACGGTAGACTATGCCATAACAGATCTGGACCCAATGTCTCTAGGAGCTTTCACAGTCAACCCACTCACACCCCTCTCGGACCACAGCAAGATCACGGTCTATCTGAAGAGGGAACACAGTAACTATGAGGCCTCTAAACCCAATGAACTGTACAACACCACACATTCATACAAATGGAAATCAGACAGCATGGAAAGCTACCAAAAGGCATTTGAAAATTCCAAAATCCAATATTCAATGGATTTATTTCTTTCTGAAATATTTCCCCATAATAATGATGGTGTAAACACTGCTGTGGGCAAAATTAACGCAATTTTTGATAAATTGGCAAAGTTATCACACTTAAAAACATCTAATCATAAATCAAAACAAACACACAATAACAAATGGTTTGACGACTGCAAAAATATAAGGAAAACTTTAAGAAAGTTATCAAACGAAAAACATAGAGACCCAAATAACCAAAATATACCCCTTCGTTACTACGACACCCTAAAACAATATAAACACACTGAGAGCTAAGAAAGACCAACACACCAGAACCCGGCTCTCTGAAATAGAAGAATCTTTAGAGTCAAACCAGTTCTGGCAGAAGTGGAACACTCTGAACAATACACAACAAGATCAATTGGCAATACAAAATGGCAACATTTGGATGAATTATTTTACTGAATTATACAGCAATTTGGCAAAGAACAGTGACCAAAACAAAACACACGCCAAGTGGAAAAATTTAGAATTAGTAATTAAAGATAACCAAAACCCTCTAGATGCTTCAATAACAGAGCAGGTAGAGTAGATAGCATCCTAAATGAAATGATCAAATATTCTGACCATAAATTAAAATTGGCTATACTCAAACTTTTTAATATAGTTCTAGCAGTTGGCACTTTTCCTGACATATGGAATAGAGGTTTAATAACACCACTTTATAAAAATGGAGATAAATATGACCCTAATAATTACCGTGGAATCTGCGTAAATAGTAACATGGGAAAAACCTTTTGCAACATTATTAATAAAAGACTTTTCAGTTTTATCAATGACCAAAATGTTTTGAATAAATGCCAAATTGGATTCTTACCAAATTTTCGCACAACAGATCACATCTATACCCTCCACACCCTGATTGAGCAAGAATTAGACAAGAAGAAAGGAAAGGCCTATGTATGTTTTGTTGACTTCACAAAGGCCTTTGATTCCATCTGGCATGAAGGCCTTTTCTACAGACTGCTCAACAGTGGCATTGGAGGAAAAACATATGATGTAATAAAATCTATGTACACAAACAGTAAATGTGCAGTTAAAATAGGAGACAAACAAACAGCCTTCTTTCCCCAAGGTCGTGGGGTGAGGCAGGGATGCAACCTCAGTCCAATCCTGTTCAACTTATACATCAATGAATTTGCATGTCAATTAGATCAATCCACGGCACCTGGTCTCAATCTGAACGGCACAGAAGTTAAGGGTCTCCTGTACGCAGATGACTTGGTGTTGCTGTCGCCAACAAAAGAAGGTTTACAGCAGCACCTCAACCTCCTGCATACATTCTGTCAGTCCTGGGCCCTGACAGTTAACCCAAAGAAAACCAAAATTATGATCTTCCAGAAGCAGTCCAGAAGTCAGGACAACACACACAATTTCTATTTGGACACCACTAAATTACAACATACAAAAAACTACACATACCTTGGCCTCAACATAAGCTCCACAGGGAGCTTCAACTTGGCTGTGAAAGATCTGAGAGACAAAGCAAGGAGAGCTTTCTATGCAATTAGAAGAAATATCAAACTGGACATTCCAATCAAAATCTGGCTAAAAATTTTCCAATTTGTATTAGAACCGATAATTCTCTATGGCAGTGAAATTTGGGGACCAAAGCTAAATCATGAATTTGACAAATGGGACAAAACAATAACAGAATCTTTCCACACAGAGTTCTGAAAGAACATCATGCACGTCCAGAGAAAGACACCAAACAATGCATGTAGAGCAGAACTCGGCCAGTACCCCCTCATATTGAAGATACAAAAAAGAGCAATTAAATTTTACAATCACCTAAAATCTAGTGACCCCCAGACATACCATCACAAAGCCCTAACCTGCCAAGAGCTGAAGCCAGAGAAGAGTCCCCTCAGCCAGCTGGTCCTAAGGCTCTGTCCTGACAACCCAACATGGCCCGGACAGCCTCGGGACCACAACACCAAGCCAATCAGACCAAACCAAATTATCAACCAACAAAAAGAAATCTATATTGCATACTGGAAGGAAACAACGAAAACACAGAGTAAATTAAAATGTTATCTGACCCTAAAAATAAACTTCACATTAGCAAATTATCTGAGCACAGTAACAGATCCTAAATTAAGAAAAGCCTTGACTATGTACAGACTCAGTGAACACAGCCTGGCTATAGAGAAGGGTCGGCACAGACAGAGCTGGCTGCCAGAGGAGGAGAGACTCTGCTCCCACTGTGACCGACAACAGGTCGAGTCAGAACTGCACTTCCTCACCTCATGCCCCAAATACCAGGCTCTGAGAAATGAACACTTTCCCAAAATAATACAAATACACCCTGAATTTGAACACACAACAGACATGGAGAAACTCCCATATTTACTTGGCGAAATGCCCAAATGTGAAAACATTGCAGCTAAATTCATCATCTCATGTCACGACCTGAGGACAGCCAGTGGAACCTGAGAAACAACTCAGAATTTACTTCTTTTAATTGTTTTTAATTGTTTCATTCTTATTTATTCATTTATTTATTTATTTTTCGTTCTCTTATCAACATAAACACACACTCACACACACACCAACACAAACTCACACACACACACCACCACCACCAACACCAACACATATACACACACAACACACACACACACACACACACACACACACACACACACACACACACACACACACAAACTTCCACAGTCGTTGTGCCTGCCATGGACTGAGAGACAGGAAGTGACAATCATTTTTGTTATCTGTTGTTTTCTTCTTTTTGTTATTACTGTTGACAACAGACTACTTGTTTGAACTGTAGCCTGTTTACTACTGTTTTAATGACATTTTTAGTTGACACAAACTGATTAATTGATTGTGTCATTGTTATTGATTACTTATTGATTGTTATTGACTGAGATTGATTGATTGTGACTATGACTGTGATTGAGTCAATCATAAGTTATACATATCATACATACAGTATAACTAATTTATTGTAAATATTTTTTTCCTTTATTGTTATTATTATTATTATTATTTTGAATTCCAACGCTTGTTTTGGCAATATGTACAGTGTTACCTCATGCCAACAAAGCCAATTGAATTGAAATTGAATTGAATTGAACTGAGAGAGCGAGAGAGAGAGAGAGAGAGAGTAAAAAGGCTCTTCTCCCAGCTCAGATGTCAGTAATGATACCCGAGAGGTCGGAAACTCCTTGATCAGCAGCTCGCACTGCAGAGAAACAGGCGAATGGACAGACAAGAGGAGCAGGAGACAGAGACAGTGAGGGAGAGCCCTTGGTACCATCAGGGATGAGACAGAGATGAAAGGAGTGAGAGATAAAGCAGGAAAGAGAGAAAGAGAGAGAGAGAGAGAGAGAGAGAGAGAGAGCGAGAGACAGAGAAAGGGAGAGATGAGAAAGATCAGCAGAAACAAGATGAAAAACGGGGAGTGTAGGTGTGGATGTGCCCCCATCACCACGTCAGCCCACCACATCTTCCTCCTCTGTCAACCACAAAGTGCTGAGAGCAGGACGTGAATCTCAGACAACAGAGTATCACTGTTCCCTGTGTGAACACAGACGCTGCTTCGAGCTGCAACAAAAGGCAGCAACAGACACAGCAACAGGAGAGCAAAGAAACTCTATAATAATGGCCTCGCCACAGGAGTGAGACAACATGAGCTGCTGCAAACCTGTCAGACAGGTTTAAATAATAATGGCTGGGGTCACATAATGTAACCCTGATACCTCTGCCAGTTTCCCATGGTTATGGCTCAGTAAACACAAAAGAGGAGAGGAATCTGCAATGAAAACACGTTTTAGCCTTCAAGCTTGGATGTTGGAAAACAAATCCAAATAACCCAGCAGCCTTGAGGCTAGGGATGCAGCAGTAGAGTCAGAAACACTCAGCTATTCTCCCAACACTAGGCGGTTAGCAAGGCGCAGTCACCAGGTAAAAGAAGGAGTTTTAGACTGGCTCGTCACACCTTAATATGTACTTGACAGCACACTTTGCGAACTTACAAAAACTAAATTTGAGAGCATCACACCTCTGCTGCTACAACTCCATCCTAGGAGAAACACTGTCTGTGGTTTCATGAGCATGAGTAAATCCACAATTGTTCAGAGTTGATTGTTTTTGACTGTATCCAGTCAGTTTATTTTGCATTTAATGATTACAGAGGTGGTGCAGAGGTGTCTATTCTATTTCTTACCTTTTATTATATTGTATATTTTTTACTGTTATTATTGTTTTTTGTAATATTACTGTACTATTGTTGTGGCAAAGAAATGTCCTCATTTGCGGGACAATAAAGGAATTCTGATTCTGACTTGGATTACAGAAACTATGCACACAGTGAGAGAGTTGGTGACCAGTGGATTTTTTTTCAATTTCTCTTCTCCTTTTTTGTTTTTTCACTGCAATTTTCTTATCTACTTTTTTCAACATGGATTTGTTGCAGCACTATCAGGGGAAAAAATGGATGCATCAATATTAAGTATTAATCGTTTTGGATTTTAATGTGTCAGAGACGCTGGACAGGTGCTTGGACACACAGTGAGACACAGATCCTCCCAAGCAGGGCTTTGCCATCTGTTGCCATGGTAATAAGGTCTGACAAACCAAAATCAAAGAAAACCACAAAGTGACATAGAACTGGGCTGAGACGAACCAAGCTGGTTAAAAAATAATAAGAAAGACAAAAAGAGTGGTAAAACAAAAAAAGCTCAAAGGAAGCAGCTCAGCTACATGTGGTAACTGGCTGACTTTTTTGTAGAGCGTCCATTGTTTCTACTCTTTTTGCCAATCCACATATGTCTTCAATCTTTCCAGTGAACGAGCCTCCTCTGGATCCAGCTCCATGCCACACCACAACCCAGCCTCCAGCACTTTTGCCACCAGCCTCCTCAAACATTGGAGCCTTTGTGTTTCTCCCCACTGTGAGTCTCCCCCTTAACACCAACTGAGCCATCTACCTGAACCTCACCCTCCTCCACCACAAATCTCCAGCAGTTTTTATTTTAAGTAAATACCTTTATACTTTTCCCCTGTCTCGATGTCCACTTTTGGGTCCAACAACTAAACCTATTATGAAGCGTAACATGAACCTGACACACACAATTACCTTGTAGTAGTTGTCCAGGTCCTTTCTCTGTCATCTTTCATCTTCTCTGTCATTAAGACTCTTTATGTTGCTGTTTTATAATCTGTTCAATGTGACTTTATTGTTACTTAATCACATCTCTGTGGTGTAGAAGAACTGTTTTCTCTGTTCTGACAGCTGTTTGTGTTTAACAACTCGACTGAGAGGAGGAGAAAACAGGTCGGTAAAGATCCACATCCAACGTTCCTTTATGTTGTTTACAACGTTCATTATTAGAAGGCAGGGCAGCTCAGCTCATGTATATTATTAACATTAAAAACACCCTCTGCTCCGGGCGGTCTGTCAAGTGGACATCCCAGTAAACCAAACTCTATTCTAAAATCTGATGTTTTAATGTCGGCCTTCTTTTTTCACAGTAAAAACTGTAGTTACAACTTTATAAAGGGGCTTTTTTGATTCATTTTAAGCTACAGACACAATCAGGACATATGTCAGTCACTCAGTAACATCATTAACTAACCTGTGATTAAGTGCCAAAGATGTCATCCTCTCTGTGGACGACCTGAAGCCACAGATCTCTTCTTTAACTGCCCTTCATTCTTTGGGGAAGTAAATAAAATCCCTTTGGGATTTTTTATTGTTTGATGACACAGCGGCTTTTAAACATGCCATTACTAGCAGTTTTAAATCTTGTGGCAGCACTTCATGGTGTTTGTTTTCACACAAAAGGGGATGTGGTAGTTCTGGACACATGGTGACGTGTGGCTAATGTCATCTAAGGCAGAGTGGAGCACCTTCAGCTACATGTCAAGTCAAAGTTGACCTTTGCACATTTTTCATATCATTATGAGTGCATTTACTGCAGGAGAGTCATAATCAAGGGCAAAAGTAATCCATATAGTAATAATCTCTATGATGTTTGGGGAGCTAATTTAATAAATAAATAAATACATGAATAAATCAGGAAAGCATTTCAGATCTACAGTGACACATCATGTGAACAGCCTGCTGGAACAATGTCCAGTCAGTCAGAACTTGCTTTTCTCTCTCATCTTGATAAAAGCAGTTGACATTTGGGTGATGCAAGCTTTTTATCTGACAGGAGTGATATGTATCTGGACTTTGACTTCCTTTTGGCCTGAGATGCACTCGGTAAATCACTGAGCCCCACCTTTTAGTCTTGTCAAGCAGTGTAGCTCAGGGACCTTCAAGCAGAAATCAAAAGGTGCTTAATTTCAAATGTGCTCAGTCTAAATTTGAATAAAACACAACAACAGTTCGAAAATCACATTTCTTCTATCTTAATCTATTAATCACTACTTATTAATTACTTCTAAATCTTAGTTTATTGATTATTATTATTATTACAATATTATTATTATAGTTTATTGATTTCAGATTAGGATGCAGCCCAATTGATGCAGGAGGAAGATATTCAAAGGGATATAACAGATGACAAATCAGGAGCTTTCAGGATATCATTCAGTAGCAACACAGTCTGAAACTGTTGGACATTACAGGTATTACGAGGGACAATATAATTCCGATTAAACCTACTTAGTCATTAATCTATGAATAAGGCTGAAGGTATTATGCCATTATAGATATCCTGACTTACATCAGGGCAAACCTGCACATGCAACATCAAGTTCCAACCCTCTTTTTTACTTATTCTTTGATGTAACATCAAATGGAAGTTATTTTAGGCTGCATTTTTTAAAGCAGTTAGCAGTTTGATAGAAATGTATGTTTGAAAACTTTTGGTTTGTCAGTAAACATACTGAAGCTTCAGGAAGTACACAAAATGTTCATGCAGGACGACCCAGGCCTATTTACTATTACCAACGTGTTGTTGAATCATTATCGTGTCACCAACCTTTGAAAGAAAGAATAGTCTTTTTCGTTTTTTTTCATCTTATTGTTATTTAATGCATTGTTGTTGTTTAATGTATCAATATTGGCTTTTTTCAAAAAAAAAGAAAAGAAAAAGAAAAGAAAGTAATGTTAAAAAAAATGATCACTTATTGCAGCAAACAAAAAATTATTATCTAGATCGGCAGTTTTCAGCTCTATAGAAATTTTCAGCTGCTTTTAAATAATTGTTGTAATGATAATTTAAATTTGAAAAAGGAGAGTTTAACCTTGTGGAATAGTATATCTGTATTGAGTTAAGGAAGTAAGATAAATATTTTAACATCACTTATATGTGACAAACAAAGCCATTTTAACTTGTAATTTGAGAATTTCCAGATCCCAATGAAAAACAGGTTCAATAGGTATTACACAGATAGAAAACCTCCAGTCAACACAGTAAAAATCTCTACCGATTAAATAAAACCAATGAATACAACAGCCAGTGAAAAGTCTGATCTTATATGTTTATATACTGTAAGTACCATTAAGCCTAGCAGATTTTAATATGAAATACACTACATACAAGTGACTCATTGAACACACCTTTATTTCAGAAAACACAACAACATTTCATTTGAAGTTTTCTGAAAACTACAAACAAGTGTGTTTTCTGAATGTGATTTTCAAACTGTTGTTGTGCTTTATTAAAATGCTGTTGTGTCCTCTTAAATTACGTAGTGATTTCTTTGGAAATGATGTGGCGTTTTTGGAAATGTTATGTGTTTTTACCCTCATGGCCATCGTACCTCTGAAAGTTACTATTGTATTGTACAACAGGGGAAGTCCCTTTACTGACTATGTTGATTTCAGATAGAGCTCATTTGAGTGTGTCTGTTTGCTAGACTGAGCACATTCTTGAACATGATTAGACAGGCCTTTTGTGTGGACAATTTCATCCCCTACAGTTATTATGTACACAACAAAATGTCAATTAAATTGGACAGTCAAAATAGTCATTAATAGTGATGCTTGGATCTCAGATTACTCTGCGATATTGACTGTGACCTCCAAAGCTGAGTTGTCTTAAAATGATGTTTTGGCATGAATTCTGCCACTTGAATGCAAATGGTTCTCTAGCTGTCTTGTTGCATTATTAATGTAAACAAACTCACTATAATAGACTCACTTCATGCTGGTAAAGGGATTTGCACCACCATTTATATAAGGATTGTGTTTACCTAAGGATCAGCAGAGCGTAAATCCACACAGGCTCAACAAGGATAAACAATTATCTCTTCAGTGAGTGCTGAGAACTTATGATCACAGGAACTGTAAAATGGAAACTTAGTTCATCAGGACCTTCAGTAGTTCCAGGGTCCTCCTGTGGTCTGTGAGGGGGATTCAATAGACCCCCAGCAAAATGAGGAACACTTTCAAGTCACTATAGTCTGATTGAGCAGAAGATAAGGAATTATTATTAGAATCTCACCATTGTTGCCACCTCACCATGTAAACAGAGTATGATGGAATATTAAAATCAACCAGACTCTTGTAATGTATGTGGGATGTACAGTGGGTCCCTGGGAGTTATTTTAAAGTTTAAATCTATCTTTATTATCACTGAACAATGGTTCAGGATGGATGCCATCCTGTTGCCAAGTAACATGCATCAAGCATCGCCTGTAAACTTTCCCTGTTTTTCCTGTTAGACTCTTTGCCAGGTGCCACACAGCTGTTGCTAGGCAAAACAACAGCACAAAAGTGTGTGCCGATTCGGACACTGTCAACAAAAGCTGAGACTATCTTTTTCTATTTGCTGAGATTTGATACCTCACTTCCCTGCTTTTCTCAACATTTCCCTTTAGGACTTCTCTGGCCTCTTGGCATAAGTAAGAGTAGGGGCGTTGAATATTCTGGTTGTATGTTGCTTTAGGGTGAAGGTACACCAGAAGCAGAAGTAGTAGAGAATAAGACTTCCGGCATATTCAGCCCAGTAGACTAAGCAGCACTTCAATAAATAAATATAGTTTTCTGGAAATATTGATTGTTATTGCTCAATACTTTGGGAATAAGAGGTGAAAACATTATATAAACAAGTTCTATGTGGTTTAATGGATTTATTGTAAAGCGGCTCTCAAAGGTCTCAAGTTCACCATGAGCTTGTAAATATACAGTCCAAATAAAAGCTTTTTAAAATCAACTTTAGCCTGAAGTTGTTTCTGTGCAAGTCAGACTTCTGGAGCAGACTGATTGGGCCCAGCCCGCAATGAGGACACAAACACTTGACATGTTATGCAGGTAGAGGCGGGATAACCAGAAACCAGAAATCCAGTCACCCTGTGAAGTCATCAAAACGGTCTTTTTAAGAGGGGAGGCTAGGGTAAAGCTGTGCTCTGTGAATTATTAAACATTTACCGACATATCACAAGTCATCCTCGCTGGCATCGGGAGTGCGACAAAAATACAGACTTAGCTGTCCGAACACGGGGTCCATTTGTGTGAAGGCAGCTCGCGGTTAGACAAAATTACCGAAAAATCGAGCCAAAGGTCGATTCGGCAAACAATAAGTTGTCTGAAAACGGGACAGGATTGAACAGATGCGCCCGGTTATCGCCAGTGAGTCTGATGTTCTTGTGTACCAAACTCCGTATGGAATTCATGGAATTTCTTGCAGCATTGTATTTAGTTCAAGATTCCTGCCAAAATAGAACATGATTCAATTTAATTATAAACACTGTTCGACACTCCTAAAGTCCGCGTTGATGAGGTCAGCTAAGCAGGATACAGTTTAGTACATTTCTTTAGGCTAACATGGTTTCGCTGTGTTTAGTTGCCGACTATCGCTGAGTAGTTGACTGAGGGAAGACAGCGGGAATGAGGCGGGCCAGGTGGAAAAGTCGAGATTATTAAAGCAGAGTGTTGATTCCTGTACAGAACTTTGCGCCGAATTGAAAAGTGGCTCCTAATATTAAAAACACAATGTGTCGTCAAACTGTAAGCGCTCACTTAAATTGCACAGCATGGACACACTGTTAGAATCTCCCTTTTCACACTCCAGCTTGTGTCACATTATTACAACTAAGCGTTCTGTACAGGGCAGAGGGAAGTTCCGGGCATCAACGGACAGTTATCCTACCGTTGCCTAGGGGCCCCGGCCGTGGTGACACAGTCCCGTCCCTGTGCAGGAGGATGGAGGACGGGTCCTTCACAAGGCAGACACTCCAAGCCGTCGGGCGGGGCACCCTCAGCGCGCTGCAGCACTGGTAACACACCGCCCATGCCTGCTCCTCGTTGATGGGCTGTTCGTAGGACTTCAGCACCTCCTCCAGAGACAGTTCCCGGGGCTCGGCCAGGTCCCGTCCATCTGCGCGGTCTGTAGGGGCGGTTACCCTTGAGTCCCCTTCCACGGCGGTTCTGTTGGTGGATCTGGCCATGGCTCTGAAACCGTGGAGCCCATCCTTCACTCGTCAGGCACCGAGGCCATGGATGCTGTCCGCCGTCTCCTGCTCGGCTCAGTGTCCTTTCCTCTCCGTAACGTCCACCTCCCGATTAGCGCAGCTGCACCTCGTCATCAGAACACCGTCAGTGTAGTCACGCTGAACGTATCACTTCCGGTCCAAGCTTTAAAAAATAAAACTACTGCCATCAACACCTTGCAACTTCATTGAGCAATGAAAAAAATCAAAGTAAAAACTAGAGCTCCATTAATCGATTAGTATCAACTATGACATCATTTGCAGACTATTTCGATAATTATGTTGTTTAAAAAAAGAAAGAAAAGAAAATGTGGTCCAAATATCCCTGCTTCCAGCTTCTTAAATGTGAAAATGCTTCTCTCCGGGTTCTTATATAATTCATTTATATGATTTTCTTATATCGTTTCTAACATAATTTCACCTCTTTTCCATACATAGAGCTGATCATAGAATATTGTGTATATCTGTGTTTTGCTGTAATTTGTATCAGTACTGCTCTTATTATTCCATGTCCGTGTTTTAATATTTGAAAAAAACGCTGTATATTTCTGTAGTATCTGTGTCATGTATTTCAGACACATGTAAAAATGTGGGTTTAATATTTCCAAATAGTAACACTATTCATATTCTTATTCAGTATTCTTTATATTTATACATGCATAAATGTGCATTTTATATGGAGAGAATTTTGTTCCTTTATTATGCAATCAAACAGAATAGATTTGAAACCAAAAACGAGATTTGAGAGCAAAAAAGACTAAGTAACAATCAAAATTTTTATTTTTGAGAGAAAATATTTCTTCAACTTCAATCAAAACTGATGTTTGTAAGTAAAAACATACGATAATTTTGCTTATAAATCAGTCCTCTTTGCTTTCAAGTTAAAAACCTTTGTTTGCAAATCAGTCCTCTTTGCTTGCGAGTTACAAAGTTTTGGTTGCAAATCAGTCCTCTTTGCTTGCAAATTCAAAAGTTTTGCTTGCAAATCCAACTGCACTTGATGGGCGGGGCCTACGCTGGTTGATGAGAGAAGAGTTTCTATTGGTTGGTTTGACCTGGCTCCAGCGTCAGCTACGTCTTCCGCATTTTTCTGTGCTGTGCTGCTTGGAGGCAAGCCTGTCGCTCTTAAAAAGATTCCCATAAGTAATGAATTGCGCTATATAGCGTTGGCTACAGCCTGCCGCACATTCTTAATTTGTTTCTGCACAGCCTAAGTGACAGTAATGCATTGTACTGTAATGTACTGATGTTTTGCACCCATGTAAACTGACGACCTAATGTGTCATGTAAATGCACATTTTCACGTTGCATGTATTTTATCAAGATCAGTCTCTTCTCTTTATGTGGAGAGAACATGACCAAGTTAGGAGCTGTGTCATCCTGTGCAATGTCTTCACCAGTAAACTGGATAACTACAATAAAATGAAATATTTTTTGAGGGAGAAATTTCAGTATATGAAATTTACAGTATGACATAGTTCAGTTAACAATTTGTGCTTTTATTTTGAAATTGAAGTTACCAGTCTTTTTCCAATGTTGTGACTAATCCTGGCGGACTTTACTCAGCTTGTTGCTCCATCAGCAAATGGGAGAGGCGACTGGATCCGCGTTCAAATGTCAATCAAAGCCCGGAGAGGCAGACCCATCCTCCCCCTGCTGCTGTCGCATTATCCACCTGCTGGTTGCCGGGAGGAGAGGGGGAGCTGTTTGAAATGATTCAGTGGTAGCTTTGTGTGATACGGAGGCCTTGACATGATATGTCAAGTATAAAGTAAGTATGAAGTATTTTTTCTCCATTTAGAGTTACAAGAATACCATAGAACGTCCGAGTACATTTCAAAATAAAGTTGTTATTCCTGAGCCATCATGCTGCAACATTTCAATGATTAAATGTTCTTTACTCGTGTTCCCCCCCCCCCCCAGTGTTCTGTTGACAAAACCTCACATTCACTGTGTATTTTCTTACCCAACATAAGAGCCGCTTGTATCCAGTCTGCATGGGGAAATCATACAGAGGTAGCGAACGCCTCAAATGCACAAACCGGTATATCTTACACTTTTGAGCAGGACCACAGAGGATGTACAAGAGTACCATCATAATTGTTACATTTCTAGCACTCTGCACTCCCTCTCAGCTTAGCTTTGAACATTTTTTTTAAGGAGTCCAGTACATTTTATTTAGAATCTTAAACTGGACGGATCTTATTCTAATCTCTCTGGACAATTTCTTTAAATTCAACAAAATTGTTTTCCATGCATTCTCAGAAAATGACTTAGGCCTATTAAGATCCGTCTCCAACCTTTATTTAAGTTTCAGTGACTTGGATGGAGTAGTACTTTGAAGCCTCATATCCTATTTCAAATATACTAAGGTTAGACTGAGTGTTTGAGTCCAGGCCTTTAAAAGAATTTGAGCCAAATGTATGAGCTAAAAGAGGCTTTATTTGGAGATGCCTCCAAAACTGGTGTTGTGGTAGAACAACTTATTGCTTTAGAGCTTTTAATGATTTCATATTGTCCCTCTCAAAGATGTCCCTCTTAACAAGGATGCTCTTCTCCACCCAGACCCTCCAAAGAAATGTTTTTTTTATTGATGTTAAGTTTAGGATTGAGCAAAATACACAAAGACAGATTCAATAATGGATAGATGGATAGATAGATCTCGAAATCCATTGCATATGTCAGTGATTATAGGGTGAGTCTGGGCCTCCTTTAGGTGATATATAATGAATAGAGGGGATATCTTCATAGAGGGAGTTTTCAATAGAGAACCAGGGTGGAGAATGGGGGGAGAACAGGGGGAGAGAGTCCAATGGGCCAGAGGCCTTAAACCAAAAGCCTTATGGTATAAAACAAGGGTACTCAAATACAAATCTTAAAGGGCCACAAAGATTTTTTTCATTAACTCAAAGGTCCATGTATTGAGGTTGGTCGGGCCACATGCAATAATACTGTAATATTCAAAACAAAATGTCTTTTTCATTCAAAAGGACAACACAAATACGAACTAAAATAAAATGTCATTTCCATTTTGACATAAATTAAAATACATAGATAAATATTTCCTCTTTTTGTTTGCCTTCAAAGATTGTGTCCATCACTTCAGTCATGCATTATTTTTGCATCTGAGAATGGCTTCTTGTGCTTACCCAAAATCCACACCACTCTAAGTGAGCACTCGCAACTCGTTGCTTTTTCTTGTTGTGTCATAGATGTGACAAGAATGCTGCTTGCAGCTTAAAATGACGATTTCAGTGCATTTATTTTTGTTGTTCTTACCTCTGAATTTTGAAGAAATGTCTCTTCAAAATTCCTATGCTTCGTCTCATAATGCCGTTTCAATTTGGAAATCTTCATCACAGCTATAGTCTCCTGGCATATTAAGCACATTGGTCTGGTTGGAGGGAGAACGAATGCAAATTTTTCAGTCCATTCTTCTTGAATTCTCGATTTTCACTGTCCACTTTTCTTTTAGCAGTGAACTTGGAACACGCCATTTTCATGCAATCTAGGCTCCAACAGCTGGCAAAATGTAAATATGCGAACTGCTCAAAAAACAAAAGTCCTGGTATACACGTGCTGACCCAACCAAAACACATAGTGAAAGAATAACAGCTCGGGGACCACAAATAGGAGGCCGGTGGGCCGGATTCGGCCATTGGTGTATTTAATAACATTCGAATGAATGACTGAGATTTCAAGCTGTCAGCAAAGATTCTATTGAAAGAAAATTATCTTCTAAGCGGATTTTCGCATGGGTTATTGAATATAATGTTTTTCAGCAGTGACATGTCCAATGTGGATGTAGGAGAGCACCATTCAGGAAAGTGCTCCCTACCAAAATATCTGGACAAACTGTGTCACTCGTCTCAAGCAAGTTCCAAAATGAAATGCAGTAGTTTCGGGAAGCTTATGGTATACTCTTTAGGAAGTGGTTGGTTATAATATAAAGATTGTAATTTCTAGTGCATGGTGTTCTTTATAGGAAATACGGGGTGACACAAATATAACTATATTTTATCTGATATAAGGATATTTTTGAAGCAATTTGATGCCAACTGGCACACTGTTTTGGTAGTGTCAATTTAGTGAGAGAAAGTTGGGTGATTTGAGCTACCTTTTGCTTGTGGCTATGACAAGTACATAACAGATCAACGTAGATCAGCAGAAGACATGACTTTGTGAAAAAAAACATATTATCCAGGCTGCAACCGTCACAGCTGGGAAGTTGAGCCACTGTGGTCAATGCTGGCTTCAGAACATCTTAAGACTCCATAATGCTCTATACATTTAAAGTCTAATATTTGTTAGGCTCTCAATTGCTTATTTAATTTCTTCTTGTGTGCATCTTAGTGATTCTGAGAACACTGTCCTATTTTCTTGCAGTGTGTACTTTTACATATATCAGCTTTATGAACTGCACGTCCTTTTGCTTTTGTGCCAACTTAAACTATGCATCTACAGTTATCTCAGTGCTTTTTCACCTGCAACTTAGTTAAAATACTTAACTTTTCACATTTTGATTTGTATATATTTTAAATAATATGTTTAATCCTTCAATGACCTGTCAAGCCTTTTATTTTGAAGACAAAAATGCCTAATTTTCTACTTTTACCTGTTTGTTGAAAGCAGGTAAAGTAAATGAAAAAAAAATACACTTGACAGCATAAATCTAAATGTCATTTGTTTTCCTCTTACTTACATATGACTAAAATTATAACTGACTTTCAAATAACAGAAAACAGAGGAAATGTGTGCCAAGTTTAAGACATAGGCACGAAAACAGTCCACTTGTCTACCATTGCACTTCTATAACAGTTACTCATATTGACAGTTTAAGAACAAACGATCTTCCTCATCTTTAAAACTTGCCACCTAAAATTACCCACAATGCAACTTGCCAGTGAGTGAAATCACTGGAGGCAATTTGACAGATTACATGCAGCTTCCTCTGGAGACACAAAAGGCTCTATTCTACTTTTTCATGTATGCAGTCATGATGCCGAAGACTTGTTAACTCACTTTAATGTGTAGAATTGTTGAGTTACCCAAGTACTTGAGGAAGTGTAAGCCTACTTAGTTATATTCCACGACCACTTATGTGTCTATTTTGCTCATATTATATGTATTTTTTCATACACAATGTGTAATTTTTATATTTCATTGAGATTATATTCAATTCATATCAAATACATATCAAAGACATGTAGGGCGAGTCTTGTTGTTGATATGTATATGTACAAATTGATAGAAATATATGGGAGACCATACATTGACTAATAACAGGCAGTAAAACATATGTCAATAGGATTATGGTCATAAATATGTAATTCTGCTCACTCTATGTATGAAAAAGTGTTTGCTGTAAAGTAGGACATTTAAATAATGAGTTGTTATTTTGATATAAAACAAGATTTAAAAAATATTATTCAGTAGTTACTATATAAATCCTATTCTTTTCAGGATCCCTCCACAATGAATAGCCAACAGATGGCGCCCAAACATAAATGATGTCCCACTGAGAAAACATCATGGACCCAGGTTTCTTTGAGATGCAACATAATAAAATAGCCAAAGGTTACAAGTAAATATTTATTGCTGCTGTTAATAGCAAATAATTTCTGCTTCAGATAAATACAAGAAACTGGCAGCTAAAACTGTAAGGCACTAACATTATCAACTGACTCTTTATGCAAACATAATAAGAACACAAGAAGGATGAACAGCGATGTGTGTATATGTTTTACATTGCATGGAGACACATGTCTCCAAAACATTAAATGATTTCCAAAATGAAAAACAAATTGTCTTGACCTTCTTTAGTTCTCTAAACTTACAAATGGGTCACGATATTCAAATATTATCAGTTTACACATATCAGTTTTGACGGCCCTTAAAGAGTACAATGTCTGTCACTTGTCTCTTTCATAAATGTATTTAACCCTACATTTATTTTTTATAATATTTCCATTGCATTTAATGGTATGTTGATTTTTATTACATTGGTTCATTTATATTGAGAGTCATATTCATTCACATTAATCATCAGATTTATCCTGCTATCCCAAACACTTGGTAGGGAACAACTGCTTTGGAACACTTTATTACTAATCATAGACTGTATATATCCTCACCACTTACCACTCACCAAAACATTACTTGATTGCACTACTTTTTCGATCAGTATCAAAATCAACATGCTTTAAAAAGGAGTGACGTAAAATCTTTCTTTGAAGTGTGTTTTTATTCCACCATGGTCAACACAAAGTTATCAGCGTTGGTGTGCTGGTCACCTATAAATGACACTGGCATAGTAGGAAATGAGAGAAGAAGTCAGATTTGTCACCCTCAATATTCTGAAACTGTACTCCCTCTGGTTAGCGTTAGGGGTTAGGGTTAACCACCCGACAACACAAAAGTATCCGCTGCCACACCACCAGACTACAGAGCAGCTGCATTCCTCAGACTGTGAGGCTTCAGAAATCATTATAATTAACACTTCCTCATGAAAAATAGGGGGGTTACTGTGAAGTATAAAGGGACAAAAACTTGCATCTCTTTGTGCAACCCGGTGTTGTAAAATCATGATTTAATGAACTTTTGAATGTTTGGACCTTAAATGTATAACAGTATAACACACTGTTCACTGGAAAATCCATAAGCACCCGCTCACCCTCCTTCACACACACACACACACACACACAATGAGAGAACACTGTGTACTCAGGGAACTCTCTGTTCTGTATGCTCCATGTCTCAGGCAGACACGTGGAGCACAGAGTCAGACTCTCATCTTCACCCCTACTCATTGAGCAGCCTTTAGAGTTGGTGCAGAAATGCTTTCATCACAATGTTTCCAGTGATGCCAAACAACAGCCAACATTCCCTGATAGTACCTGTTTTGAATTTTCTGCACCACTAATCCAAATGGATCATGTGCACTAGTGTGTAAACCTAAACCACGTCTGCGTCCCATTTCCATAGAACTTCTAGCTGGGATCTGAATGCATAATGAGTTCATGGTGAAACATTAACATACAGAAAGCTGTAAGAATGCATACCAAAACATAGCTTAAAGCGGCGATTTGGACATTTAATAGCAACTGAAGCATAAAGAACTTATGACACAATATTAAAGATGCAAGCAGGAACAAGCTGAGTCAGTGCTTAACACATCTGAGCTACGCCTCACTTCAGATACTTTGATTATGTTTAAAGAAGAGTTAATACCACTTCATTAGTTGTGTCATCATTACAATGTCTGCAATGAAAATAATGTCTAACAAAGATCCCCATATAGAAGATATCATCGTGTATTGTAATCCTATAAAGGGCTTTTCTACAGTGAAGGACAAAGCACTTTACAATCTTGACGGTCATTTATAACAACAGGATATACTGTATATGAAGGGTAATTCAACCCACAATACTGGACTACACATATCATTCACATGCAAAAACACGTTCAATAATAAAACTTTCTTAAAAAATCTGCAGAATTAATTAGAAATAAATAGAACTTCTATAACATGCTAGACATAATCTCTAATCTGCACAGAGTTTCTACTTCTAACATTGTTTATGATGGAATGTTCAGAATAAGTTCAGGAGTCTCACAGCCTGAGTAAAAAAGCTGCTCTGTAGTCTTGTGGTACAGAAGTGGAAACTTCTGCATCTTTTGCCACATGGCAGCAGAGTGAACAGACTGTGTCTGAGTGGATTTTGTCTTTTAGTCTCCTATTATGATATAATTTTTAGATAAAAGAAGAACGACCTAGATAACGAGATTGACAGAATAGAAAAATCAATACTAATGCCCAGGATGAAAGATTGCAAAAAATGTAAATGAAAATCTGCTCCTTAAAAAAGTACATTATTCGAATCAAGATCTTATAAATCAGAGACAGGTAAATAACTAATAACTTATACGATTAAAGAGTAGTAGAAACGTACATTATTGCGCTAGGACTAGGTTTCCAACATGCAAATAACACATAATGTAGATTTGATCAGAAGTTTGCCATATATAAAAATGCATATACATTTCATATACTAATAACATAGAATTTTGACTCAATGGCCTTTCTAAAATCATTCAAGTTTAAATGTCGATCTGCTGAACAGAAACAGGATCTAAGAAAGGAAATAACAATATTGGAGGTTAAAAGCTTTATTGATAGCTTTTTTTAAAAAAACAAAACAAGCTAGGCAATGATGGATTATCAAAATAATTTTATTCTATATGTAGGACACAGACTATTTAATTACTTTAAGTGAGTTATCAATGTTGCATGGATATTCTCCCACAAACAATGCACCAGGCAATAATCAGTGTGATATGAAAACCAGGACAGCAGAGTATGGACCTGTTTAAATAGTAATGACAATAAAGCTATTACCAAAGTCCTCAATAATAGAATAGTCAAGATACTCCCAGATTTTGCCACTATCAAATGTTTTTACAAAATAAAATGTTACAAACTGTAAATACCTCATCGAATTGTACTACATTTTATAAAATGTAACTGTTTGAAATTCTGGAAGAAATAATGACCATAAAACAGACAACTGAAAAGTCTCCAACAGTATTGGTTTATGGAACTTCATCTGAGATAGTTGCCAGTTAACTCCCTCATGTGTGTTTGCAATCCAAAATTGGACAGAGGAATTAAGCAGCTTAAATGTGATTAGGAAAATAAAAACTGAGTTTATTTGCTGATGATTTAGTGTTATTTGTAACTAATACTAAAACATCTCTTCCAAAGGCAATGGAGGTCGTAAAGGATTTCTCAAAAAGTGAATTTATGCAAATTAATAAAGGACAAATGGAGAAAGACTAAACGTTTTCAGTTGAAAAAAAATTAAGGTACCTAGGTTGTGACATTAGTTCTGAAAAGACACAATTATACGAGGATAACTTTCTTGAGTGAGTGAGTGAACCTAAAAGTACACAAAAGGTCAAAGTTGCCCATAAATGTAATTGGAAGGATAAGTTTATGATATGTACATTTCTTATTATATACAAATCTCTAACTTTCGTCACTCCAAAGTAATTCAATATGCAACATAATGCTTTACTCATTTCTCTTGTCTTGCCTAATTAAGGCACAGTTTAGCAGAACTTTTCTGCAAAATGCAAGAAGAGACATAGATTTCATATTTCTAAATTTAGAGCTGTATTATTATGGCCCACTGATGTTTTATATAGATCATATAATAGATAACACAGCTTAAGAACTGTGGATAAACATTGAAAGCAAGAAATGAAAGCCTCCCAACCTATTTACACCTCTGATTACAAAACAAAAAGTATCTAACTTTGTTATAAATAGCACATTTAAATCACATAATAAAATGTGAAAAAAAAATATATATATATATTAGGAGTGCAATTTAGTATCCCTAAGGAATCACAATCAGTAAAACCTCAACTGTGTAGCTCATATAAGGCACTTATTGTACAAGGGGAATCAAACATTTATCATATACAATTAAAATGTAATTCACACTATGATTTGTAGCCAGGACCCTATGAGGTTTTTCTTTTCAAAAAGAAATAGAAGAATAAATTAACTGACAAAGCATACAACATGCTAAAGGAACAATTGGAACATTGCCAATTTCAAAAGTTGTATAATACATGGAATTAAGCTCTCCATTTTAAAGCCAACTCAAAAAGAAATACTTATCTCACAAATAACAATTGCCACAAATCAAGATCTACAGTTAATACAATACAAATTAATGACAACAATAACATTCCTAAGTATCCAGACACCTATTATCTGTGTGTGAAGTGTGACTCTCATGACAATATTTTTTTCTTTTTGTACCAAAGTAAACAGAGTCTAGAATGAAATCTAAGAATAGATATCATTTGAAACAAAAAATAATTCACAGCTATTCATTTTTCAATTACTTAATGGATTTTGAAAGATTGAGAAAAGACATGTTCTTAAGATAACACTACAAAGAAGCATTTCTATGAAGTATGAAAGCATTATTAAAAACTAACTACCTCAGAGGGAAATTGAGGCCTCCAATGGACAACACAAGACATATGATAAATGTGTGTGTGTTTGTGGTCTTGTTTTTCTGAATTTGTGTGGTTGTGTTAGGTTTAGGTAAGGTAAGGTAAGGTAAGGGTTGGGGTTAGACAAGTAGTGGTTATGATTAGGGTAAGGCTCCAGGAATTTAATTGAAGTCTGTATGTCCCAACAAGTGATGAAAATTAGGATGTGTGTGTTATGTCGGGGTTGGAATGTAGGTGTATGTGATATAAATGTGAAATAAATGTACATTGTACATTTGTACACGTGTCTGTATCTTGTGACTAATGACTTCTGTATGTTCATGTATTCATGTTTCAAGTTCGCCTCACAGCATCCTAGGATAATAGATACTATCTATTATCTATACTATACTATATATACTATATATTATACTATACTAAGGTATTATTACTTGGGTTGTTCGTAAGAGACCTCATGCTGGAAAGCATTAAATTAACTAAAGATAATTATAAAATAAAATAAAAAAAAGACTTAAACAACTATTAGAGCCTATCAAGAATATAGGCCCTGGCCAAGTCCAATGTAGTCTCTTGGTATTAATGTCTTTATCACTCATGTTTTAACTATTACTTGGTTGGTCGGTTTTAGCTGGCAACCAGCTGAACTGATAGGGTTCCTGTGGTACTAGTAGATCTATGTCAAGTCTCTTCTGTTCTTTTTCACTGTTAACAGTCCTGTACCCGAGCAATGACATGGCCCCTTTACACACTTCCTGGATACGTTTGACCTTGTTATGGGGAAGCGTGCTACGCCAAGCCTGAGAGACATCAGCAGCATTTCGAGAAGTGATTTTAAAGGCCTCTTTCCTGGAGCCTTTGCCTTTTCCATGGGTCACCCTGTAGATCCATTCTGCCAACTGTGTGGTCATCTCCAGACCTACAAACTCATACATCCCATTTATCTCCTCAAGTGGGTTACGCGCCACATCCTCATAGCGGACCATTTTGTAGCGGCCTTTGAGAAAAGGAGGGGGTTTCAGGATGGCCCTCTCATTGATACGCACATGACTACGGCAGATCTCTTGCATAACTTGATACTGCACCTCGGCTGCTGGAATGCTTTTTTGCTCCAAGACGATGGCATTATCATTCATGAAGGCTTTGGCTGACTGCTCTCTAGATCGCACAACAGCCCGAGGGTCTCGAACCAGGTGGATGATGCGGAGATCTAGGTTTGGATCCTGCAAGAGTGGGTATAGGGATTCAAGCTCAAAAAATCGCACTTCTTTTAACACCACATGACTGTAAGTGCCACATGCCTCCTCCACCCTATGCAGGCCTGTTGCATCACATGTCTGGTAACACAGAGTCTGGTTGCTGAACTGGTTGCGAGGCATGAGAGGACAGGCCGGCGGTGAGCAAAGTGCCCGGCTGTGACTCCACATAAATAATGAAGACACATTGTGTTGCTCTGGAAGGTAGGGCTCCATCGCAGAAAAGTCACACTGGTAAACACTCCGCAACAGATCCCTAACTGCCATTCGGAGCACCCGTGCACCAGGTTTCTGCATTTTGGTCCACACATGCCAAGCGGGCTCCATGAGGTAGAAGACTGATGGATGCTGACTAAACACCTGACCCAGGAAGGATGAGCCTGATCTCCAGGATGATAGCAGCAGAACGTGTACTTTGCCATTGGAGGGGGCAGAGCCACAGGGACTGAGCTGGACATACCAGCCACAAAACAGCACCACTGCTGCCCCTTGTAGGATCACCAGGAAAATCATGGTGCTGAGGTTCACTCTGCAGCGAAGCATGATGGTTGCAGATCACTGGTAATCTCAGGAGCTTGCCGTGGATCTTTCTCTTTCTCGTCCTTTGTGGAGCTGTGTTTTGGCTCTGCCTAAGACAGCGCTGAGGGTAAATGAGAAAGTTGGAAGGAAGTAGAGAGAGAAAGAGAAGGAGTGAAGAGGGAAAGAGAAATAAATGTATGTTGACCAGAAAAAACATATTCCAACTATGCACAAATGAAAAAATTCAGCCACTTCATCCTAAGAATTTTCTGTCAGAATACCTAAATAAAAGCTTGGTCTATCTCTGCACATCATGCTTAAAGGGATAGTTCGGGTTTTTTGAAGTGGGTTCATATAAAGTACATATCTATAGTCAGTCTGTTCTCAGTTTGGAGAAGTAGAGAGCCGCTCCAGCCCAGACGCTCAGCTTTGTACTGCAGTGAACGGGGTCCAGAGAAAAAGCAAAATTAACCACCTAAAACAAGGCTCACCTTAAAAAATCTTTATCAGTTCAAGTGTACGTTGTATAGGGAAAATTCACACCGCTTCACATCGCTGTCAGACCGGCCTTTCTTTTGGCACAACATTTTCTCAACCGTAGAACCTCAGTTAGTAAAAGTTAGATTTTTTTTTACTGTGAAAACCACAAATATGTTTAGCAAACCATTTTTTATTACTTATAATGCAAATATAAATTGTTGTTTGCTAAATATGTGCATAATTTTTACAAATTTACGAAGTTATATGTAACTATTTACATTTAAATGCAGGCAATGCTCAGGTCTGCCTGAGCTCCTTCCAGCTGAATGAAGAGCTGCACTGCCTGCTTCACATTCAGCTTCTCCTCATTGTTTTGAGTCATTAAACAAAAAAACGACTCCACTACACACTAAACACACTACACCAAACACTACAGTATGCTGTTACACCGCGAGGGCGGGCAAACGGTTTAATACCTTAGGATGGGCGCAACCAAGTTTACAATTGAGAGAGGGGTTCACACACTTATGTTATGTACGGAAATAAATTGAAAATAAATAAGAAATAACGAGACAGATCTGTTGACAGGGTTCATAAAAGAGTGCATAATTAACATATTTTCTACTGTATATTGGGGGGACAGATTGCCATTTTCTCAATATTGGGGGGGACACGACCCCCCCAAAGAATGTGTGGTTACGCCCATGGTTCACTGTACAGATTGTCAAGCCCACTGAGGCAACGTGATTGTGATTTCGGGTTATATAAAATAAAAATGTATTTGATTTACTTACCCTTTTAGTGGGTTAAGTAAATACACAGCAGTTTGGGTTTTTTGATGAAATACCTGAATTAACATGACACATCTCTTTGTATACTTTTAATGATCCTGTATGTCAAATGAACTTGTTAATGAAGTAGAAACAACTACTGTAAATTGTACTCTATTGCTATATATGCTGCTGTAAAGCAAATAAAACCTAATGAGTTGACACATGTTTATCACCCCCGCAGTTTATAATGACTAACTTCAGCTTGATCACCTAGTAAAAAACAAGTGTAGGCGGGCCTGAGAAAAAGAGCCAGAACACTTAAGGGAACATAAAGTACTGAAGCTCCACATGTGCCGCATGTGGAACTCGAAGCATATGTGTGTGTGTGTGTGTGTGTGTGTGTTTGTAAGGAGGGAAATTTACAGTCCAGAATAATTGGATCTTGATGCTCTAATGCCTTGATGTTGAGCCATATTCAATGTGTAGTGACAAGCCAACAATGCTAGTGTTTCTCAAAAACATTTCGTAGTGGTACGCCTCCTTAAGAGCATTGCAGCCATCATGGGAGGATAATTCTTTTAGAATGAGATAGAAACAGCAACACCCACCACACCTACTTGCTGGTCTATATAGCCACAAAATTAATGCATTCCTGAAACAGTTAAAAAATAGAAAAGAAAAACAGACAGTGTTGTGGACTGTCCTTCAAAGTTTCCAGTGCAAGTCACTGCTGTCTGAGGTGATCCATGCAAGCGTACCATAATCTGTTGTGCTTACTGAACAAGCCCTGACATGAGCTTCTCACCTTCAGACCCTCAGGATACAAAGGTAAACATCCGAGATCATGACAGATCCTTCATCTTCTATTTTCCTTCTCTCCCAATGATTCGGCCTTAGTTCTCATCAAAAGCTTGTAATGTTAACGCCACATATACACACTATTCTGGTTGCATTCATTTATCTACTTCGAACCCTCTATTTTTAAGTAAGGTAGTCATAAGGCTTTATCTTATCAGATCTTCTCAACATAAAAACACATTGGCAACTTTACTCCAGTACGGTTTAAGAATCTACCCTTGTTAATCATCTAAAACATAGGATGATTGATAACCAAGACTATGCAGTCAATGAGGTAAAACACCCATCAGCATGAACTAGTATTGTCATTTAATTAAAATCAAATTTGAGGCTACTTGCTATATGTAACCCAGGTCCCATGTAGTTAGAGAAAAAAGCTAGAGTGGTTAATACGATGAGACTGGGCCTGGGCTCGTTGTAGGAAAAATACAACTATTTTATATGTTACTTTAATAATGACCACCACAACTGTACTTTAAATACAAATACCTCTCAGGTATTTATTTATACAAAAATGAAATAAAATTTAAATAGGAAAATATTTCCTTAAGAAATAAATGGCAAAAATATAAATAAAATTTACAGCTTCAACTGTTACTTCTCTTTTAAGTTTTAAAACAAAAGCGTTTGCTGTATACCTTGGAAAAATAAACAATGGGTACGAAAAGAAACTCTTCTTTTTCTGAACACACTTGGTTAATACAGATTAGCTACTCAAAAATCACTTCTTTTTACTTTCTACGAAACACCTTTTGTTTTTCTTATACTTGGAGATAAAGGAAATCAGATTCTCTTAACATACTAAATGTACCTTCAAAACAGTGAATCGAAACAACTCAATATGTACCTGTGGGCCCACACACATTCACATGAAACACACCAGAAATGAAACTTAAACCCGTTGCAGGCCTGTTGGATGAAGTTCGTGTGCGGTGGGGCCTAAAAACTGTAATGGCCCCTGAGCACAAAATAAAAGCACGTGCACAATTGTCTCAGTTAGTACTCATGAATCCAATGTTTTGTTAGTAGGGATAGAAGGGGACAAGTGATGGCAGTCTCATGAGGGCAATGGCAGTCACAGTTCAAGCACACAGGCGTGGGCAATGGCGCACAGCAACGAAGTCACAAGGAAGAAAAACAGCAGGGCCGTCTGTTGGAAACTCGTCTCGATCTCTCTCCTTCTCCAACGTCAGCCTCCTTTAAGGATATCATTCATAAGTTGAGCCACAATATCAACCGCTATCTCTTGTCGAATTAGCATTAGTTCGCTTTAGCTTCAAAATCATCTTAATGTTAAAACTATGATACACAGGCACATTATACACATCCAGTCTCTTTACACTATAACTGTTAGATATAGCACAAAATACAGGCATACACATCATATTCACCTCTTGCAGGTCACACAGAAGTTTATATCAGGACCACGAGTAGTCGACCTCCACGATAAAACTTAAAGGGGCACTATGCAACAATATTAGCAAAAATTACCCTAACTATGCAGGCTGAAAGTCATTCCGAATGTTCTTTGACACGTTCTGGGTCGTTTGGTCATTGCTGCGACTCCCCCTAGCGCCTCTGGGCGGAGAAACGGAACATGCAACTTGCTGCCACCAGTCCGAAGTCAATCCGGAAGTGAGCCGGCGGAAGTATCCCGCCGCCCCTTGAAAATGTAGTCAGATTGTAGTTTCGAAACTGCTTTATGGCAAACACACCCCCAGACATGGAACCGGGTAGATATAAACTGCCAGTTGCAAGGCAATTGTTGTATTCCTCATGTAACTTTTCAGTGGACTAAAAAGAGACCCAGGAAGCCACAGTCGGAGGAACAGAAGAAGAAGAAAAAGGAGTTTGACAAAAAAAGAGACCAGACATGAGTAAACATAGGACGAGCTTTTGAGGAGTCCAAAACAGGCGCCGACTTGGCCGTGTTGCTGTTGAAATTGTGAGTGGATGAATTTTGTCTTTGCAACGTGACTTGATATTGCTTGACTGTTTTATTGTGAGCCCTGCATGTGTTTAGCTTGGTTTCTTGATGGCTCGCTCGATAGTTAGCGGGTGTTTAGCGTAGCAGTCACTTGCTACCAAACACGTTTGTTTGCGTTCTGAATCCAGGTTCTCGTTGGTATTTAGATATCTAGTTCGGTCTTTGAATGTCGTATGATTTGTCGCCTGTATCTTGCGATATGTCCGGCTGAACATAGAGCACTAAGTGCACTAAGTGCCAGACGTGACTCGCTGTTTAGCCGGCCGGCTTCTTAGAAAACAGATGCACATGGTAACGTAGTAGCAGCTAGGTGGGCGGGGGAGGCTCGTCAACAAGTCTTTTCGACAGTGTATCTGAACCGAAGCTGTAGGGGGAGCCCTGTAGCGAAAAACGTATGCACAAAACTGGTGCAAAGCTAGAAAACGGCGAAGGAATCCGGTCTGGAAACTGCTGCTGCATAGTCCGGCTTTAAATGCTCCCCACAACACGATGCCTCCGTCGTAGCTCTCTGGTCGATAGCGTCTCTGTCTCTCCTGTCGCATGCTCACAAGCTGACCTGCGCCACTAGTCCCTCCTCTTACACAATGACTTTACTCTGATTGGTTGTTATCTAACTCACAAGCCAAAGGAAACACAGGAATGAAATGATTGACATAAAACAGGTAACAAGTTAGATTACACATGAGAATACGCGGCTACTTTATCTCTCTTTTTCTTTGAATCACAGATATTTATAAACTTAACCTTTTTAGCATATTTATTTTTTAACTGTAAATAGTCTTTTATTAAACTGTACATATTATATTTATACCTTTTATCCAGCACATATTTTAACTAGGGCTGTCAAACGATCAATTTTTTAAATTGCGATTAATCGCATTTTGTCCATAGTTAACTTGCGATTAATCGCAAATTAATCTCAATTTTTTTGGCACATTTTTTTCTGTTCTAAATGTACCTTAATGTATTTTTTTCATGTTCTTAATACTTTTAACAACACAAGAAAGGCAAATCATGCAGGAAAATAAATCCAGGGTTGTCTGCTTTTGGCGAGGGGGGGCGTCGGGCTCTCTGTATCTGCCGTCTGTTTGACTTGCAAGTGGTGTCCACTGACACTGCACGTTTTTCTTCTTCACCTTTTTCACACAGTGTGCTGCTTTCTGTCAGTCAGTATCACACTGATGATCGCCATGGCTCCGATGCAGCAAAACAATAAAAAGTACGACTTGAAATTCAAACTTTCTGTCGTGATATATTCAGAGGAAAACTCAGGAGAAGCAGCTGCTAGAAGTTTCTCTGTCGACCCCAAGAGAGTGAGAGAAACGGAGCTTCAGCGTCTGTCCGAGGAGGACAGCAGCAGGGCCAGGCTGCCTGCTGGAGGGAGGAAGAAGGCTAGCGAGGAGCCTGAGAAAAACATGCGGGGATGGGTTATCAGCAAACGGGCACGCCACGAGAGAGTGTCCCGCAAAATGATCAGGGCGATGGCGAAACAAATGTCCGCCACCGTGAGTGACAGCAGAGATGAGGAGTTTGCAGCGAGTGCTGCTTTTCAGTCTGCCGTGTTTATAAAGAACCGCCAGCCCTGCTTCTTCTTCTTCTGATTCGCTTTCTTATTCTTCTGCCACCCTCTGTATCAAGACTACGGATGCCGCCGACGGCTGTAAATCATACAATGCGCGTTTTTTTAAAATTTATTTTTGTTATACTGAGCGTTAATTGCGTGTTAAAAAAATTAACGCCGTTAAGAGGACGTTGCGTTAACGCGTTATTAACGCGTTAACTTTGACAGCCCTAATTTTAACCATTAGTTGTTTAATATTATGAACTTTCTATTTTAAATATCATGAACTTTTTTAATACAACATTTTATTATACTTTGAAATGAATTTTATGCACTGTATCGTAAATGATTTTAGACAGGGCTAAATATATTTTTACAAAATAACTTTAAATGCACAATATTTTAAGTCTGGCTTGAGAGGTCTCTCTTTTAAAATAAGAGACATATGCTGAGTTGTGTGGAGAGAGTAAGAAGGAGCAGGGTAGCATAGCTGCTGCTCAATTGCTAAGATAATCAGAGCCAGCCAACTCTGAAGGAGAGAGTCCGGTGCAAAGCCAGACTTTCTGGAGAAATAAACAATCAGATTCTGCCCTGATCTGGGGCGGTTTACTGATGGGTAAAGATCAGAGAATTACAAATTGTATTTATCTTCACTCCCGATAATGAACCTGACTGCAGCAGCAATCCATAGGGGTGACCGCTATTATCGGTGTTCATGTCATATAATTTTGACTGCTGACTAAAGCTGTACAGGAAATGTTATTTACCCCATGATCATAACTATAAAGAGAAGAGAGGGAAAAAAGAGGAGACAAAAAGAGTTGCTGGTGAATGCTGAGTTATGTGAGACGTTGACACGAATTTAAACAGACATTCGCACCCTCAGTGTGTGCTATTGCTTACCATTTCATGGATATTGCACAGTAATCTGGCTGAATAGGGCAAATAAAACATTTGCGTGGTTGACACTAATAAACACAGATTTTCCTGCAAACTAGCGCAACTAGGTGGTTACCATTAAACAACAACCATTGCTGATGAAAATGTAGCTGATGTGACTCTGACACAAATGTTCAGAGACAAGGTAATCATAAAGTTTTATTCATGTTACATTTTTTCATTTGCTGACTTGCCTCTTCACTCTCTGACTCTCTCCCAGAAGTTAAAGTGGCAGGCAACCAAATGAAACGCAGTGTTACCTTGAATAAACTTGTTGATTTCTCTGTGTTTGAACATTGCCGGAAACATTTGGGATAACGGAGGTACACAAGTCAACAAAATATATAACAAATGTCATTTTTAGACATTTTTTATGAAGATATCTTAAATATCATATCAAAATCATATCTTTGGGAAATGTCATTTAAGGAAACATAGACTTGATGTGGCTGTTTGTAGCATCCATTCATCTCGTCTCCCGTTTGATTTACACTGCCTGGCTGAAAAAAAAGTCACACACTCGTTGGACATACATTTCGTTGGATCACCTTAGCTTTGATTAAGGCTTGCATTCGCCATGGCATCATTTTGGTAAGCATATGCAATCTGACGTTATTTATTTCTGTCCAGAGTTGCATACATTTTTCGCAAAAATCTTGTATTGATGATGGGAGAGTCAGGCTGCTGCGTAAAGTCTTCTCCATCACATCTCAAAGATTCGCAACAGGATTGAGGTCTTGACTCTGTGTGAAAAGGATATCACATGCTCCCATAACCACTCTTTCAAAATTTGAGCCCATGTGCCCAAGCCATCAGGGAAGAAAAAAATCCATTGATGGAAAAAGCTGGTCATTCAATATATTCATGTAGTCAGCTGACCTCATTTGTTTGGCACATAACATTGCTGAACCTAGACCTGACCAACTGAATCAACCCAGGGGCTTGTACAGTAGTCACTCGGCATGATGGTTGCATCACTTCATCAGATTTTTTATAATCTGATTTCACCAAATGTTTAAGTGATCTCCAATCATGATCATTCAAGATTTTTTTCTGACCACATTTCTTCATCAAAGATGATGGTTCACCACTATCCTTCCAGGTTTTAATAATCTCCTTAGATGTTTTCTTTGCTTGATGCAGGCCAATAATTTGACCCTTATGAAACAGAGTAACATCTTTTCCAGGACCACAGGATATGTCTTCCCACATGGTTGGTTAAGAAATCAAAAGCTACTCACTGCATCAGTTAGGGTTAATTAACCTGTTGCCAGTGGCAACACATTTTAGCAGTGCAGTAATTATCCAATGGAAGCTACTTACCTATTTACTCCAAATCCAGGTGGTGACTTTTTTGGCCAGGCAGTGTATAAATATTTTGTATATTGTCATATCTTCATTGGTGATTTTTGACAATTCAGTGAATCATATGGCCTTTCTATTCTCTGGCCAGATTTTCTTATATCCTTTATTTTGTGCAACTGAGTGGTCTATTTAATCGAATTACAGTAATAAACTTTACAGAATCTCACATTATGGCCAGATAAGAATTAGGCCTTCAACAAATTAACAGTCAGGTCAAAACAAATAAAAACACATCTTGACTTTTGATTCACTTGTGTTGCTGCATTCCCAAACAACTCACAAAACCCAGTCAGAAGTATGAACCTTCTGGCTGAATTTCTGGCCCGGAAGCAGGGCGCTTCCTCCTGAGTTGTCCCATAATGTAATTCCTCTAAGCAGTTGCGGATGTGATTCATGGGGACTGGATGCAGTTAATCAGTAGTTTCAACCAATATTTTATATCCTTGAAATCTAGACCACGTTGGATTGTTCAACAGTTTGTCAACTCAGGATTAATGTTGCACGATACAGCACTGCAGAGCCAAACTGTTAAATGTGCTCCAAAGGTAACTCGACAAGAGAGAGCTTACCATCCTCACTAACAGAGATGCTGTTAAATGACAAAACAACAAGCCTTTTCTGCCTTTGTGCCTACATTGTCTATTCTTATAAAGTATCAAGCACATGTGTATGCCTAAACATGTGCGTGACTGAGTCAGTGACATGAAAACTGCAATTCCTTTTCATTGCAAAGACCCAGAATCAATCCCCCCCTAAATGTAGCTGTACTGTCAGAGTTAAGAGGGAAGTTTGAGAGGGATTGTGTTGTTGATGCTCATAAACCCTCAGAATAATACACTAGCAGTTGTCAAAAGCCTACTTTTTGTCATTATTATTGCCATGAAGGTCTGCATAAATGTACATTTTGTCATCTGCCCAATGAGAGGTTCAATTTTTTGGATGTGCAAGGCAAAAAATCTGCAATTTGCTCATCACAGCCTAAAATTTATGACCATGATGCAGCCATCACATGTCTGCACTTTAATGTTTATTCAAACACAGAAGACAGTATGGAAGGAACTACAGATGCACAATATAATGGGCTGATAAATTATCAGACTGATCATAGGAAATTTATATTATTGACTACTGGCCAACAAGGATCTATAACCTCTAAACATAGCTAATAATCTGCTGCCAAATTGCTTTTATTGTCTTAACAAGCAAATCACTCTCATACAGTAGGTAAATACATCTTTAAAGTTTATTTTTTTTACAGCTTTTAGATTAAGACATAAAATACATACGTTATCAACTGCTTAAAATACAGAAATGTAAAATGATCAGTTATCTTACTTCTTACTGTATCGGACATGAGAAGCAGGATATGATAATCTGAACCAGCTGAAAGAAAAACTAAATCACACATCCCTGAACAGAAGCCGTTTTCAGGGATGGACAGCACCTGGGATGATTTTTTCTAGTTTTATTTTTATTTTGTTATTCGTTTTAAAATAAGAGCTATATTGGTTTGCTGATACTGGCCTACGACAGATTTATCTGTATCAGTGTGGATATTGGATAAACACAGATATTAATACTTCATTTGCAGAACATAATGCAGAAAAAGATGCTTGAGGTATTGTATTGCTATAAAAGTTCAGTATGGACATTAACATTTGTTGTTACATTGTAATAAATGGTAATTATCTGTTACAAGTTTTTTTAAATTTGACAAATGTGTGTGTATAAATTCTGTACATAGTATGGAGTATACAGTATACAGTATGTGCGGCCCTACCCTAAAGCGGTGCTCAGCCCTCTCCTATACACACACGACACATCACTACGTGGTCATTACCAGCTTCCCTGGTCACCACCACGTTGATGGACTGCTTCATCCAGCAGGTCATAAGTGTGTTGAACTCTTGAGCTCATCACTACGTCACCTTACTGGCACCACTCTGATGCACGGATGTCACCTTATCTTTATACTACTTTCTCTTGACACTGTGACCACCTGTTTATTCTGTTCTCTGTATAAACATGTTTTTATATGTTTGGACATCACAGTGTACATGATTAAGTGAACATCTTGTTCTTACATGTCCGTTAGATGTTAACTGTATCTAACTACATTTTGACGTCTGGACTATTTGAGCTTGTGTGTAAGATTTTCATTTGTCATGGCTACTGGTGTTCTTTTAAAAAAAAACTATGTGAGCATTATTTGAGCAAGCAAGAGAACTATGAAAGTAATTGCCACTGACTGAATCCCTTTAAGTGTTTTGAATATGACTTTCAAGAGCTTTGAAACTACATGAAAAGAATCATCAGTATTCATGGAAAGAGCCCTGTGAGCAAAAGATAAATAAACTACTCAGTCACGCAGTCTTCTTGGACAATCTCACACAGCTGCTCACTTTGTCCACTCCAGGCCATTGGTGAAAAAGTTTTTTGGGCCAATTAAATGAAATGTTGGTATCACATACATATATTCCTGCCAAGGAATGCATTTAAATAAAGTATGGAGACAGATGTCAGCAACTTAATTAAAATGTATGTATCATCAACTTTGCTTTTAGTTTCCATAAGAATGGGCCATAAGGAGTACCATAAATTAGGGTTCGTTGTTGAAGTTTTTTGTTTTAGTATAGTTACAGTATAATTACACGTGTTTTGATGATGTTGCCTAATGTTGCAATGAAACATTGCCAAATCAATATCAGAAATCAAAACTATACAAATACAGAGTGTACTAACTTTACCTCCATGACCCTGCCCCCCTTTCTGGGTCTACTACAAGTTAAGTCACTGAGCCTTAAAGTGGGACACCCCACTTGAGGGTGATTCACTAATGTCTCCGTATGGATTTTCATTTTTATCCCTGAAATTATCCCAGGTCTTCTTTACACACACACACACACACACACACACACACACACACACACACACACACACACAAAGGGTAATACTATTGCCGTGTAAAATGACAAAACCTAATGGGGTGTCATGGAGCTCCCTGTGTTCCTTATGGGGATTAGCCGTGATGCAACCAAGCTATTAAATAAACGCCGAGTTTAGTTCAAGTTTGGATAGGTTTATCTAAGACTTGTGTCTTTGATTGTACCACCAAACCGCTAGTGTCTTTATGAGCCTGAATGCTGAGGATGAAAAAGACGAAATTATTCATGCGTTGTCCCAAAAGTGCGTCCGCAAGCCTCTTCCCATCGGTCCGACGGAAACTAGCGACACGACTCACAAGTTGAACAGAAAAAACGGTCCTGGCCGAAGAGGAGCACGTTTCCTTTTCTTATATTTACTTCTTTTAGCAGAAATACCTTACCTTAAAGCTTAGTTTTCGGCCGTGCTGCCTGTCGACAGAGCCGGTGCGCAGAGTCCCAGCACCCTGCGGTCCTCTCGTCTCCTCCCCTCTGTCCCCGGCCAGCAGCTGCTCGACTACCTCCACTGTCCGGTTGTGTACAAAGCGGTGTTTTGAGACGTGGCCAGGGGCTGTGCCGAGCTGACTGGCAGTGGGGCTGGAAAGGGGGGTAGGGGGCTGGTGGTCCGAGATACAGGAGGGTGGTGGTGGGTGGGTGTGGTGCAGCAGGAGGGACCGCAGCCAACTCATTCAGTGTCCCTGCAAGCAGGAGCAGAGAAGCGACATGCTGCGAGAGAAGTCCTGACGGTCCTGTTGTTGCTGAGGCATGGCTAAGCTTACAAGGCCTCAACAGGTCTGGACCACTAAGATTTAGCATATTGCCATAGACATAGTGGGCTACTCTACTAAAATTACTGTGTCAATTGCATTAGTAAAGTTTGGACAGATGAATATTTATAGGATGCAAGTCTCAAGTTAGCCCCAAGTCATATTTTATTTCCCTTTCCCTGTCCGAGAAAGCTCAGTCCTACCTGCAATATTTAATACCTCTATTTTAAAAAAAGAAGTGTTAGTATGCGACCAATCAATATCAATCAGTATCAAACCTTTTTTTCCCTGAGATTCTGGAAAATCAAACAAAAACAAAAACATTGTATCTTCACAAAAACTTTCTTTCTCATAGGTCTTTAACTTCCAACTTTAAGTTGAGTCTCAAGTCATTTATTTTCTGTCAAGTTGTGATCGAAACGATGACTTGAGTCAACTTCTGTCCAAGTCACAATGAGTCAAGTCCACGTCTCTGTTACTAATTTATAAAAAAAAATGTTACAATGATACTGCATGATATGGGCTTAGGGTCTCTGTACTATGAATATTGTTCATCTAAAGTTATATATTTTATAGCTGTATACTCATATAACATTTGTTATTTAGAATGTAGTCTGTTGGATTGCAAAAAAGGGTAACACTTAAAGCCAATCATTAATAATTAGTGAATTTATTATGTACCGTCTAATATGATTATTATTAGTACATTTCATGATTTTAATGAGTATTTACTACTTGTAAATACAATTTATTTTTAGTTCTGCACAAAGTTTGTTCTATGTTCTTACCTTTGTAGCATGTGGGGGGCTACAACTGGTAATTGCACAACACTGCATTGTATAATGACAAAAAGAACTTTGAACTACAATATTAAATGCTACCTAAATATGAATACATCGGTAATAATACGATCTCTAAAGTATAGGCAATCTGCCACCTCCACTATTAAACCAGGTAGAGGATAAAGTGGAGGGACATTTTGTTATAGCGGGTGTCAAGCCAGACTGCCTATGCTGATGGTGGGACTGTTGTTAACAACGGCAATAATACACCTGAAACCCATGCTACAACTGTTGGTGCATATTCTTTACGTCTGCAGCTTGTAGTGAGTGATCACTCTGAATTCGATAGATGTCAGGTCTCTCTCTCACATAAGGGAAACCCCAGACACCGCTTGTGCTTTTCTTTCTTTTTTTTTTGGACCCTGTCAAAGCTGCCATGGCAAAGGTGCAAATTATGGGGTAAGGAACAGTCTTACTGGAGTAAAGTATCACTTAGTGGTATGAAGATTACACAGAACCATTTACTTCTGGCTTTGGTTAAGTTTTTTGTTCAGAGATTGATCCAAAGAAAAAAAACAACACAAAAATGAAAGGATGCACCTGCTTCCTGTATGAGCCAGATTCATATCCTGCCATCCTGCTCTCTCCAGCCAATGTCAAAGCTCTCTGTCACCAGTGAATGCTTGTTGGATGACTGTGCCCTAGAGAACTGATTTGGAATCAGTTTTGAACAGCTGCAGTAAGGTGTGAAAAAAAATTGTATTTTCCAATAAACTGGTTAAAAGGTTGTTTCTTATGTACATTGCTAGCAAACACATCTATGAGACATTACCTCCAGTATGGGTATAAATCATATTAATGGCAACACTGGTCAATCCAGACCTTTTTGAGACTGAGAGCTACCTGGAGGAGCGAGAGTAACATGGAGGACAACCATACATATTGTGGTGTGAAGCACTTGAAAGTTTGTTTGATAAGTACTACACAAATAGTAGCAATGGCAATACGATGCATATCTGTAACCCTAGTCATGTGAAGTCAATAACTAATGCAGAATAAATCAATGTTTTCAATATAAAACTCACATCTTAACGTGGCCACTTACTGTGACCAGTCCAATGTAGACCATGCAATAATCATGTTTTTTAATCAGCATCCTGATATGCCACACCCGTCATGTGGATGGATTATCTTACGTAAGAAGAAAAGGTCACTTTTCACATTTTAACAAATTTGTGCTCAAAATCAGAGAAAAATAATTCTTCTCTGCGTATAAAAAGTCTTAAATCTGGGAGCAAAAACCAAAAGGAGTTTACACCCCCTCATGGCAAGTCCGATTCATGGCCTCCATTGGGATCTCGAGAATTTGGCGGCCCATGAGCTCCTTTTCATGTTCATCAGGCCGTTTTAGCAGCCGTTTTCGCAGTGTGGCAGAGAACAGGGTACTGCCGTCCAGGAGTGCCATTACATGATGTGGTGTACTTATAGTCTGGAGGGATGGATGGGTGGGTGGTGTTTGACAAGTGGCATCCACATGAATGAATCCCAGCAGAACAGTTTTAATGTTGTAGTTAATTGGTGCATATTTCAACTGTAACTCACAACTCAAGGTTTCGGACCAAGCCTGGTACTCTGAGATCAGCTTTGGGTTCACAGGCAGGGGGATGGAGTAGATAGGAGATGAACAGGCATAAAATGTAGCGATGAGAGGAGTCCGCACTCTCTCTGCTTGTCTATGTTTGAGTGTGACTGTGTAGGTGGAGACAGGTGTGCTGAGTAGAGTAGAGGCCCACCAGTTGCTTCCAATCCTATAATCAAGTCTACTACAAAGACTCAGCTCTGCTTTAGTTTTTAGTCTGTCCTCTTCCACATTCGGACTCCAGTCTCTTAGCCTCTTTCTTTACCTTGTGAGGCAGCTGGATTTTCAAGATCTTGTGATCATGTAATTTCACAAGTCCATATTGACAGGCCTCAAGCTATGCACTTTTGGGACAAGCAGAGTAGTTCGACCAATCAGTGTCACATGAGGAACTGCTGGCAGCTAAATGTGTTGCATGTATTCTTTTGGACAACCAGTGAGAGAAGGGACTGTTAGTTGGAAGACAGCAATGGTAGGGTGACCATATTCTGAATCCCCAAAAAGAGGACACTACTACGCGGCAAAATTTTGAGGGTTTTTTAGGGTCATCTCAAGTGTTTTTTACGTGCTTCTAACTCAGTTAACGCATATTCTGAAATCCCAAAAAGACACTTAACAAGGCCTCTTGGAGAGACAGCCCCCCAAAAGAGGACATGTCCGGGTAAAAGAGGACGTATGGTCACCCTAAGCGATGGTGAATCCTCAAGTGGTTAGCGTAGCTGCTATAGCAACAGTGATCAGAACTGGAGAGTATATTTTGCTGAAAGAAGAGCAGAGAAAGGCACTGAAGGCTTTCTCAATGGAAATGTGTTTTTGCTCTCCTCCCTGCTGGCTGCAGCAAGAGCTACATTTACCAACTGGCTCCACTTATAGCGCTCTCATACTCCCTCATATGGTTCATTGATATGATTTGGAGAGATCGAGTTCTTTACGAAGTACTTTCTGATAGGGCTGGCCCTTTCCCGGACAGTTTCTAATGCTGCGTTCCAGATAACTGAATTCCTACTAGAAAATGTACAAGGAACACCACTTAAAGTCAAAACTCTTACTTGTACAGACAATCGATCATCCCTGAGTTCATGATGGAGCAGTTGTATGACATAAGACAACGATGCCAGCACCCATGGGAAGGAGCAAGGGTGTATTTGTAGAGTACAGCATTTGTTCTAGGTTAATAAATGAAATATTAATTTCCAACTAGCCCACAAAAGTGCCTTAATATCCCAATTATAATGGCAACGGTTACCTTGAGTGCCAGATTTTTCCTCCTCTTTTTCGCTTATAGTGCAATGCGGCTGGACTCCTAAGAGTTTAATTCTGTGCATGCTCGCCTGAGAGCTGTCGTGCACCTGGACCTCTTTGAGGTCAGATGTTCAAAGTTTCAAGTAGGAAATTCTGACTCCGCCGTCATCTGGAACGTGGCTTAAGATGGTTCGGAATTGCAAACCATCTGGCAGAACCAATCTAGGTTCACTAGCTAGCCTTAACATTACTAAACTAAGCTGAACATGACAAGCACTGTACCAGCTTAGGTTTAGCATGTTCACTGTGAGGATGTTAGTACAATGATGATAGCATTTATTCAAAGCACGACTGTGGTTTAGTATAGTCGCAACATGGCCAGCACAAGACTTAGTCTAACAAGTACATGAATTGACAAATCCCCAGGGCTCAGCAGTTGGTCCTTACGCTACCTAGTTAGTGGCTGAACAACAGCCTTTCACTTGTTCTTTGGCTCAGAAGCTCTGTGCTTTGTGCTACGGAGGTAGTAAGTTGGTGAACAGCAGGTTCAGCGGATGTGTACTGTGAGCGCAGCACATTGTTGTAATCGCTAACCATATCCAACTTGCCTACCCAGGGGTGCAGATCCGATGTCAGGATTGGGGGGGACACAAAAGTGATCCTTCTTTTTTTGCCCGTATGCAACTCATACCATGCCACCATAAATCACAACTTCGTAGAGGCTCGCCATATCATTCAAAAAGTACTGCACAGGGAATCATTTATTGTGCTTACCTTCCCTGTTTATTTGTCCTAAACAGCCATCAGCACATATCACTGCTTACTTAACTGTTATATTAGTAAATCATAATTTTAAGGGTCTCGGGCATGTAATGTCTACTCATGTTCTTATCTTTCGCCTCCCTCCAACCCTCCTAATTCTTCTCACCATCTGCCTTTTCTCCCAGTGTATGGGACTACTTTATGCATGATTAATTGATATGGATCAATATCAAAATGTGAAGCCCTAACCAAGCTGTGTATACTAACTGATCATGTTTTTACAATGCCATTTATGCTGGTAAACAGTTCTAAGAGCACAATAAATACAGCAAAAGTTGACCCAACAAAATCTGATTTATTTACATAAATTCATATCATTCCTTGTTTGTTTTCATCTGTCATTTTCCAGGACTCCCTGGAAGAAGAGTTCCTGTATCTGTATAACTCCTCTCATCTGTATAACTCTTATTATCTGTATCTGGACAACTCCTGGATAAAATAAAGGATAAATAATTTTACAACTTGACAATTAATTCAAACAGAGCCTGATTACATTTTTAAATCATTTATGGGCACACTACTGTTCTAGTATTAGTATTCTACTTTCGATCAAAATTACTCTCAGAAAGGCCTCTGCTTCTGCAGCAAATTACCAGAGCCCCAGGCTGCAGCCACTTTCAAGAGCTGAGAGAAAGATTGAGGGGGTCGTTTTTCTTTTTTTTAAGCCTTCTGATGTCGTCAGCATCTGTGTAAGAAACTACCTATTCATTTGCATTATAGTGGAGGAGACCAGAGATGGAATGTGGAGTCAGAAATATATTCGTCAAACATTATTTGTTCCACCATTTCAATAATTTCTTTTGAGATGTGAATCTAAAATGTGAAGAATGTGAAGTCTGAAAATACATTTGTTCAATTTTGAATAATTTAGGGTATTTTTATTGTGGGGGACAATTCATGTTTTTCAGAAATTGTTCCCCCTCGGGATCTGCACCCATGAGCCTACCTCATGTCTCACTCACATTTAAGAAAACACCAAACATTATCATAATGGAAACAACTAACATGGCTCTTGTTAGTATTCACTGCTGTAGGTTATAGGCGGCACTGTAGTAATCGAAATGCGGATTGCAACACAAGGGCTAAAATGTAACATTTTAAGGGCATATTTTTAGGTACTGTAGCCTTATTGAGCGAACAGGGTGTGACTCTCACTAAACTGTCTGGAACAACACAAACTGGCAGACTGAGTGGTTTAAATGATCTAATGCAGTCCAGATACACACACACACACACACACACACACACACACACACACACACACACACACACACACACACACAAACTGGTGTGGACATGCACATTTACTAACACCTCCTGGGACACTGAGTCAGAGGAAAAATTAAAACCATGACTCTCGCCTCTAAAAGACTGCACACCCTCCTACAGAGAAGAACAATATAGCTGTATATAAGGGACACCTTTTTACTTGTGGAATTTCACACATGACTCCTCCCCCCTTTGACCTGAAACAGGTGAGACAGAGGAGCAGCCTAGGTTAATACATGGAGGAAGGACTTAGGGGATGACTTAATTACAGCATTGTTTTGTGACATTGTATGCTAACGTGTTACCTTCAGAAACAGAATCAGTATCACCTGTATGTGCAAGGCTTTTAACAATCCTCAATTATGAAGACAAGATAATGAGTTCCAATATGCTGGATATCAGAGTGAGCATCGAAGTGGTGTCACTCAGCTAAAAATCAGGTGTGTTAGTGCTTACATCTTAGCTCATTAAGCAGACGCTCTTGGAGGCAAAGCATGTGCCATCACTGAACCTGTTTCTGTAGTAATGGCATAAACTGAAAGATATTGTGAGTTTCCAGACAACATTTTATTCAGTCACCAGAATAAAACATTGGCAGTTAACATTTCTGCAAACCACAGATGTGTTCACATTTGTATGTGCCATATCACGTTCACAGAACATGTGTATGGTGTGACTTTCATATCAGGACGTGGAGGGGATGGGGTGGAGTTAAAGCGGCTCGATGTAAGAATTTGTATTTTACATGTATTAATGACCATATGTGAGTAGACTGTATCGTGACATGAAAAAGTAGACCTCCCTCGTCTCTCTCAGTTGTCTATTCAAGCCTGTGGAATATGTGTTTAAGTACTTGTGGATTTCTTTGTCAAGGACTTGGGTCAATTTTCTGAGACAGTACAAAGCATGTAATGTTCATTCTGGAGTGTGTTGCCTCTGCTGTGCTAATGGAGAGCAGCAGTAGCAAAAGTTAGTTTAGAAATAGAGTCTACTAACATAAAATCAAGCAGAGAAGTTCCACAGAGCCCCTTTAACTTAGGTAGGTGACAAGAATGCCAAGCCAGTGACTGCAGTTCAAGACTACATTTCAAAATTTGGAAACCAAGGTGCCCATGAAGGAGTTGTTTGCCTCTTGCTAATATGACAGAAGGCTTCAAGTTTCTGAAAGCAGTTGTCTTTTTTCCATTCATGGATTGGGACCAGGTGCGGGTCCAGAATGGCAGCATAACTGGCATCACATCTATGTCAGAGCCCATCTCTGCTTTGGTGTGCAGAGGACAGCAGCATAAGGGCTCACCAAGGTTCACCAAGCCTGAACTCCACACAAAGCAAAGACACAAAGAACCTTCACAACACAAAGAACCCTCAAAATCTGCACATCTGTCATGGTAAGGTAACTCTGTCTAGCGAGAGGAGAAGGAGACCATCTTCCAAAATGTACCCCAGTATGACTGCTGGTCAAATAATTTGTCTGTGATCTCTTTCTGACAGACATGTCAGGTGGAGAATACAATCTACTGACATGCCTTCTGAAGCAACCTGCTTCAGTATGGTCAACAAGATCACTTTTTCAAATGAGCATAAACATTAGTCAAAAAACTGAACTGAATGACAACAAGTGCCTGCACAGCTTTTATGTCTTTAACAATGCATCAATTTTTTATTGTCCAGGTTTGTTATCTTTTAAGGATTTTGATGTGTTAGTGGCTAGAAGCAGGTGTCAAAACACATTACTGATGTGGCAGATAATGACGTAGAGGCTAGAATTGGAAAAAAAGCATTTTTATAGCAACACCTGTATTTTATGAGGTTTATGCCAACCTCAGAAAACATTGATAGAACATTAAGTCACATAAGCAAGAAACCATCAGTTGAAGTAGATGGGGACTTATACATTTTAAAAATAAAATGAAAAAATAAAAAACAACCCAAACCAAAGCAAAACATAAAATGGCTCTATGTAGCTCATCTGGTGTAAGATCTGCGATTCCAAATTAATTCTTAACTAATTTACGCACACGATGGTCGAGCTTGTGCACCTAATTAAGACGGAGTGTTTCCTAACACTTCAAGCTTTGTAGATTCAGTGAGGATTTTGGTTTCAAAAAGGGTGTTAATGAGGTCTTTTTAGATCAATTTGGAATTTCAGAGACTCGGGTAAAATTCCCCCGAATTTTCATTGGCATGAGTGTGACTAGATGCTCTCTGAATTTTCAATTTTGGGTGAACTGTTCCTTTAAGAAATGACTGAGAACAGTGAAATGTAATTGACAGCAAATTTCAAGGTCTGTTCTCCCAACCGTCTTGCTACTGACATGTTATAATAGCATAATTATTACAAAAGAGTAGTCAGATAAGTTTCACTGCTGCTATTTAAAAGAGTCTTTTAAAGTAAATGAAAGCATTATGGTCAAAGATGACAAAACATACAAATTCTTTATTATCATCATCTAAAGTTGTACAAAACAAAAATGTACAAGCACATCAACAAATTTCTTTAATTTCTGTTATGAACTGTCATAAAAATACACTGTAAAAATACAGAAACCTATTTGTAATTTCAGTTGCTTTAAACTGCAGTAGGCGAAGGAATGTATTTCCAAGGGCAAGAGAGAACGAGGCTCCTGTTGAGGAGGGACTGCATGGAAACTTGTCCAGGAAAGCTCTAAAATATAAACAAATTGTGTTTCTCTCAGCATGTTTGTATAAAATAAAGGCTCATGGAATTGACTGAAAATTGTTCATGGAATACAGCAAGTTATGGGAAGCTCATCGGTCAATTTGCTATTAATTGATTACAACAAATCAGACAAATATTCAAGCGATAACAGTCAGTTATCAAAATGAAATAACCACTTAGTTCCTCTACATTTAGCTTTAAAGCTGCCACAAATCCGTTTGTTTGATTACATTTTAAACCAACATTAGGTAACTTTATTTCAAAACAACAGATTCAAAATCATTTTTATGGTACAGTGTCTTCTGACAGGGTCAATGGTGTCTCTGTCACAGCACTTACAGACATGTTTACTTCAAGATACAAGCTTTCAAGACATCATGTTGTACTGTTATGTGTTTTGTTTGTAGTTAGCAACTACATTACGTATGACTGGTGCTGCATTCAAAGAATGTGGGGGGTGCCAAATTGCACAACATGCCAATTTCTATATAATGCTGCTTTAATTAGACTTCAGTCAAAGAGTATCAGTGTTGGTGAGTCATTATGAGAGGGGAAATATTGTCTCTGAAAAAAAGAAACCTGGAGGTTCTTGTATACCAGAAGGTCAGTGCACTACCATCGCATCATGAGAGGTGAAGTTTTCCCACTGGTATGGGTACGGTGGTTAGAACCTGGTTCTGGAAAACAAATCTCTGTATGCGCTCAAAGACCCAGAGGAAGATGAGGAGGACACTGACATACTGAATCCAGGCAAATTTGATTGTTTCCCAGAAGCCAGGGCGATAGGTGGATGGAAATGGTTAAGGTAGAAATTATGACAAAAACTTTATAAAAACATAAAAAACTTTGTTTGGATGTGGTCAAATTTGTTTAAATATTAAATTAAAAATACACTGAGGACAGTGTAAAAACTATGGATACTCTATATTATCTGGAAAACAAAATCTTGACCACTCTACACTGCATCTGGAATGATTTTTTTCATGAATTAACAAATGTCTGAAGCTAGGTGCTGTACAATATCAAAATGACCAAACTCAGAGTAGCAATGCTTGTATGTAGACGGACTCCACTTGACAATATTTAGTGTCATTATACTATAAAGAGCAGTAGAGAGGTATGGCAGTTATATTTTGGCCTCGAACACTGCAGTAAACACTTTGTGCAGATGAAGGACCAAAAGTTGAAGGCGATAACAACAGCATGAGTATTGTTTTTGGAATTAAATTAAGGCAATATCATGATTTGTCCAGAAATAAAGCATCCCATATCGCTGTTCATTTAACCATATATCAGTGTATCAAGTTATTTACTTTTCTGAATTAGTTTGATTTAAATATGATGTTACTCATTAACACATGCAACAAGCTCAAGCATCTCAGTAAGGCAAGGATTCAAAAGGCTTATCAGGTTTATTCATTTTCAAACACTATTGCAATGCAAAAGTGTTTCAGTTACTTTTAGTGCTTGATTTCAATTCACTGTCAATTTACAGCAGAAGCATGTGCTCTCGATATATAAAGTATTTTCTGGTTAAACTTGCTGTCTCACTGATGACATTAACCCACACTTATTTCAGACACACTTCATAGTTAATAAGAAAGGCTGTACAATAATAAACACTCTAAATGTTTCCACAACTTATACAACTATGTCAAAGTGTGTTAGAACTAATTTATCAAATGTTCATATAGTGCTTATAAATGCTTATACATTTATACATTTAAAAAGTAAATTTGGGGATAAAGTAAAACCACCCACCCACCCACACCCACACACACAGTTTCCTGCATTTATTAAAGGATATCTAATGATTTCCATCGGATAACGGATTTCAGCGTTGAGCTGAAAGGGAGACCCAGCAGCTCGTCCCACAGTCCAGACTGGCATGGGACAGGACAACACTGTGGTCACTGTGGGAGGAAAGGTTTTTGGTTCAGCTCGAGCTGTTTCTGGCGTTGGTTACACAGTATATTCAGTAGTAATTAATGCGAGCAAACAAAATAAGAGCCTTTGTGAACTTACAGTTTCTCTCCTGGTAGCTCCTAATTATGCTGTCAAGATCATAAGCACTCGCAAAGGGGCTGGAGCCGTCGATCACCGACACCTTGGCATTAATGGAGAAAAAAGACAAACAGAACAATACCTTACCAAATTAAGATCTTCTGCTAGTGTCAGCACGTTAGTCAGCATGTAGTAGTCTAATGTAATCAAATATTTGTACTGTGATTGTTTTTTGTTTTATGGTATGTGGTAACAAACATTAAGGTACATGCCCTGACTAAGGCACTGCGAAGAGTCATAGCTTACAAAATTATCATCACGAGTGTATTATTACATGTAAGATAAGTATTATTTTCAATCAATTATTATCAATAATGTTATGTACTACAAATTCAAAGTCTTAATCAATGACCTGCAGACACCTGCAGAATCACAAACTGTAGCCAAGCTACAGTATCTTGACATATATCTTCTTGAGAAGCTAATTTAGTCACTTGATCCGTTGCACTGCCTCTAATAGGAAGTGTTTTGCATTCAGTAATGTTCCGTCTCTGTTAGTGATGTTACCTGATGTTCTTGAAAGAAAAATATTTATGAATAATCTACAATCCCCTAAGAGTTAGACAAGAAACAGCTGGGACAAACTACGAAAACGTGTTTGCCAGCACATCGGCATTTAGCCATAAAAAAAGTAAGCTAATGTGAGTTTGTCAACATTACCATTACTTTCACTTGTCTGTCCTTTGTGTTGCCATCACAACGAAGGAGTCAGTTGTAGGACTGCTGTTGAAAGTCAAGCCACTAATCATCCTCTAAATATTCTCCACAGAAGTATTACTGCTACACTACATTATCCACCGTTACAGCATCTCCTCTCAAGGTGAACCCAGACAGTCAACAGAATTCTATTGAATGAACAAGTGAATGAATGTTCTGCATGATTCCTATGCTCTACAGTGGAGAGACTGTATTGTTTACTGGCCACCACCACCACCCCTGCTGCACCATTCTTCCTTTCTTTGTGTTTGTGCAAAGGGAGAAACAGAGCAGGTGTATAGAGAGAAAGAGAGAAAGTTGAAGCAATCTCACATTGTAAATGTTGTACAGTCCTCGGTGAGGCAGGGGTGTCCTCTGCTGCAGCCTCAGGTCTCCACTGATGAACAGCCTAGCTCCAGGGACAGAAGAAGAGTGCTGCACGTAGGCTAGACTCTGCATCACCACTGTGGACATCCGCTGGCAGAACATAAAGTAAGAATGACAAAGTGCATTCATTTACATTTGTATGTATATTGACAAAAAATATAAGTTATTGCATGATTCCTTTTAATTTGGGGTGAGTTAAGACTGACATCCACATCATCCACATGTATACAGTGTGGGTGGACGGTAGGTAATGCAGTGGAATACATACAAAGAGCTGGTAGCTGAAGGTGATCAGCAGCTGGACACTGTACACTTGCTCCTCAGGTTTGAGAGGTAGCTGTAGGTTGAAGAGCAGGAGGTCCAACTTCCCGTCCTGGTTCTGGTCCTCTTCTCTCACCTGTGTGTGGTTTTCAAATCCGCCATGCCATTAATCAAAATGACAAATCACCATTACAACTGGAATTGTATTTTTGACTGTGTGTTTTAACAAAGTCAAAATTAGCAACATCTAAGGTGATAATCATGTACATACAGGCAAACCCACAGAGGCATAAGTGGTGTTCATGTGAGGGGACACTGGTGAATGTCTTACAGAGACAGCAGGGATCCGCAGATTGTTCCCAAGCATGTTGTTCAGATGAGGAAAGGTGCTCCAGGCGACGTAGTCTCCCCGAGTACTGGTCGCTGCCACCAGCAAAGTCTGGTACTGGAACCTCACAACTGGTTGCTCCTCATAAGTGCTTCTTTTGATCCAGAAACCTAAAATGACATGGCTTTACCCTGCTGGAAAAAACAGCATAGACCAGCAAACAAAACACAACATATGCAGGTCTTGCTAGTGAACGGTCACAAGACCAGCATATGTTGTGTTTTGGTGCTGGTCTATGCTGTTTTTTCTAGCAGGGTAACCAGCGAGCAAGACTGTTTACGTGTTTAATAAAACCATTCAAATTGGGGCGTATTTAAACGTCATAGTCTAACATACATGTAAAGTGATCATGTAGCAATAACGACAGATGCAGCAATCACAAGAGTTACACATGACAGTAGTGTACCTTGGCTCCTGTAAGCAACCAGCAGAGGTGGGATGTAGGTAAGGCACAGAACAATGGCCAGAAACAAAGTGGCTTTCGTGCAAACACTCGTTTTGTACCGAATTAAAGCCGCATGAGAATACACCTCATAGAAAGCCATAGGGAGAGATATAAACTGCGCTCACCGCCAGTGTTGTGTATCAAGTCAACCGACTAGCTAATGCTCAAGCTAGCAAAAATGCTAAATAAGTAGATCACACTACTACTTGGACCAGCGCTCACAGCCGACGAAAAGCTGAGCAAACATGGATTAACACAGTTTAAGTAATATCCATCTAACAGCTTCCGACACGATATCGCATTTTACAGCGTGTTTTTTAGCGAAACGTAGCGTATTAACGTGCTGTTTACGTTAGCCCCGAGCTAGTCTAGTACCATGCACCGCGCCAGGTCGGAGCTTAGCTTAGCGTCTCACGGTTACCATGGCTGCCAGGGACCGCGTCACGCTCCATTCAGACCAGACCGGTGCAGTCCGAGCACAGAGCAACGACAGCGGCAGGAAAGCTCGCTGTGATGTCGGCAGTAGTGCTATCCCCACTGCTGGCCCTGCAGTCACATCCTCTCAATTCACCTGTCTACATTCTGCGGTGTTAAATGTTTGGAGTGATTCATGAACAAATAACCAGCAGACACAAACAAACTAAGCATAGCTCATTAAAGGCTTCTAAATGAGCTAAAGTTCTTTTCACCAAGTGAGAGCAGTGTCGTGGCACCAAAAATCTGGGCCCCCATCCTATGAAGCCTCAGCTGGGGCCCCCTCCCCTTAATGCATCCACTGTCCTGCCTAAATGTACACTACACCATTACTACTGGCTTATCATTAAAGACCGCCCCAAATAAGACATTACTGGAATCATTCTATTTTGCTCGGCAAAAATGTTTCTACTGCAGAAATGCTGGTGAAGACTTATTTGCATCAATACTAACCCTAACCCAAAACGATGTTGTATAGTGAACATATTAAAAAAATTACTACATGAGAAACAATGCTATCTCAAAATTGTTTATGTCAAGTAATTCTTATACAATTAAATAGACACCTTGATGTCAGTGTTGCATTATTCCTTTCAGTGTAAACGGCTGCAAATGACTGTTTGAGGTAACATTTAGTAGCATATCCACTTCTTGAGCTTAACATCTGACATCTTCAGCAACATGAAAAGACGGTGATGATGGACCTGTAGCTGATCCACTTTCTGTGGCTGTTCGTCGAACTGAACGCAATGCTACTTCGCCTATCAACATAATATGTATAATATTAAACTACTACTAAGCTACCATTCAGAGCAGGAAGGGCACCTGAGAGATGTAATTCTGATATTATTTAGGCAACCGTGCCTAATTGTTTACTTGTAATACAAGAATAGATTTGTCTTAATGTTCAACAATATGTGCTATTCAGAAATCACATTAAACAAAATCTTAAAATGAAATTGACTGAATTAAAGTATTTTGATGGCACAGTGTCTTATTATAGGGTAAATGGTGTCTCTGTCTCAGCCACTCTGCCCCCTATCATTTGTTTCTGCACTATGTAACTTCAGTGAGAGGACAGGATGACAGAGTTACATGTTTACTTCAAGATACAAGTTTTCAAGACACAACATTATTGTGATGTGACGAGTTTTGTGTGAGTTAACACCTACTCTAAAATACGTCTGACAATTTGTTACAGACCTGGGATTTGTATTTACAACAGTGGTGTTGCACTTGATGGGCTGTGATGGCCGTCAAATTGCATATATTGCCAGTTTCTACATAATGTTGCTTTAGATTAAAATTCACTGTCCCTTTTACGAAGACCTTTAGGTCCCAAACATGAGAGACTGGAAGGCTACTCTTTGCTTGGGAATATTTATTGAATGCGAAGTGTGATCAAAGAACCATCTGCATATACGTGCTAAAGTATGTTAACTCTTCTTTATGATAAAGGAAGAAAAATGCTCCCTTCAGTAATCACACTGTCAAGTAACAAGTTACAAGCTCCCCAACTTTCACAACTCCTGCTCTTCATACGCAGTTTACACCATGGGCTTATCTGCTCTCTGTGTGTGAACTACATCGGACACTTAAACTGACATCTGATGACCGTCTGATGTCTGCCATCTCTCCAAGAGGAGATGGCTTGTGGTGCCAATAAAATGCATCTGAAAAAACTCAACAGCAATTGCTATTTTTGAGAAATCATGACCCGGTTACTATACAACTGTTTCCTTTCTACTGGACTTCACCGGCAAACTGTGTCACCGCACAGAAGGAAGTGTGCATCCACTCATAGACAACACAGGATGTAAACACTGAAGCATTCTTCTCTTCTAGTTATAGATCCATGATTCTTCTTGACTGAGATGTCAAAAGCTGGCTAGCTTATTTTGCTGGCCTTTTCTCCACAAGAAGCCAACACGTGCTTCTTTCTTTCGTTCAGTGACATGGAAAGAAAATAGTTCAAGGGAGATAAATCTCTCCAGCCGATATGGCCAAAATACTTCAAAACTCAGATCAAACAATTCTCGTGAAAAAAAGCGTCTTTAAAACAGCAGATAATATGAGAATACTGTCAGATGTCTAGATAATTGGTGTATTTAATGTCTTTACAATCACATTGTACTTCTTTATTTTATAAATGGTTTATTTTTGAATCCACAACTCTTGTCTTGGCAAGAAAATTAAGTTACTTGACCATACCCTGCATGTGGGCCGCTCTGCATTGAGCATGATGGATAAATTCCCGGCTGGACTGACTCTTTCCGAGAGCACTTGAAGGCAGCATCGTTACCTCCGCCCTTCTGTCAGACAGTGACGTCACCTTCCAGCTAGACGGGCAGTTGGAGGCTTCGGGCAGAGAGACATTGTTGACGTTTTGTTTTGATCGCTTTTGTCTGGATTTTTGGACACCACGCCGACATTATCGGCACATTTGGAAGCCCGCCTTTCGACTCTACCATCACGCCTCAGTGCGGGGATCCAGCAAAGATGAAATGGATGTTTAAAGAGGACCATTCCCTCGGTAAAAGGGGTTTGGGTTGTTATGAAACAAGAGATGTTCTTGTCATGTCATGCACCCTCCTCTCAGTTTTGCTCTCTCACCGTCGATTTTGCCATATCATTCCACATAGGCTCAAAAGGTGCATGCTCGTCACTGCAGCCCGCAAATGACTGATGTTAATCCATAATGAATAACGTTGCGTGACTTGTAGCGCATGCTAACATGTTATCCCTGCAAGTCAGATGACCGCTGTCAAAATCGGGTTCACCTCACATTATTGATTCATGATATCATTGAAACGCGTCTGTATTTTGCATGGAGACATGTTCATCGCCAAATTCCAACTAAGAGTCTGACAATGTAATGTTGCCTTGCTTACAGTGAACCCCAGGTGGAAAACCCTTGGTAACACATTGTTCAAGTGTAGTGGTTAAAATAGCCTACTCCAACAAGAAGCGCTTGCTCTCAACAGCACATGAACTTTATGCATTGCTTCTGACTGCTCAGTGTTTCCCCTCTACCACATGTCTTAAACATGTGACACTGATATGAACATTTTGAGATTCTTAAGGAAACATTCCATTTTCAGATTATGAATTGAGTGCAAAGTTCTCTCTGTACTCAGGTTTTCGGGGGTAAATAATTTTGCTGTTGTTAACCTCCTCACCATCTTTGACCTTCTGTGTTCACATCATCCCACAAGTCTCCTTTTTAAAGAAACACTGCTGCCAGATTGGTAGAGGTGTTTCCAAAAGTAGGCCTCCTATCTGGGCTAATGAAGGCGTGCAACGTGTTGAGCCTAAATGGATCCACCACATCTCATCACACATCTCTCTGTTCAGTGTCTGCCTGCTATATCTGGTCCTGCCCACAAAGTGCAGCAGAAATAGATGGACTATCGCTTGCTCTCTGATAATGATAAGTACTAACATGTTTAGTTTAAGTTAATAAAGGCCTGGTGTGATCCATGTTCATCACACTGCATCCTGTACATCCACTCCTCTCTCTGTTCAGGCTACTGCCAGTGTTTATGCTGTCCTTGGTCTTGCATAAGGATCACTACATCTGACTAGGCTTGGCCGTATTTTGCAGTAAGGCACGAGAGGAGATTCCCAAGAGGCCTTACTCATCCCTTTAATCTCTGACTTCCTGTTTGTTTCCTGTCTCTCCTTCAGAGCACCGATGTGTGGAGTCAGCCAAAATCCGGAACAAATATCCTGACAGAGTACCGGTGAGTGAGGGGGAGGTGTTGTTTTTCAGCAGTGGGATGGGGGTTAAGGCTACACATGGAGTGAGTGTCAGAAAGTCAAGAGATAAGGAGTAGTGGCTGGGAGAGTGAATGGCAGTTTTGGATTGGAAAGAAGAGAATGAGAGAGTAGTAACTTTCACCTCGATGTAAAATCCAACTTTTCCATGACTTTCCATAAGTGCCTTCATGACTTAGTGAGTTAATTGCTTTAGCACTCAGCAGGTAGTGGTCACTTCAGCTCTGTTCCTCTTCTTTTTACTGATATATTGCTACCACTAATTGTAAACCTTTTCTTACCACTTAAACAGTGTTGTTTTTACAATTTCACTTCAAGTATCATGATAATAAAATGCTGCAGTGCTGTTCCGGGACTGTGATGATATCTGCCAACCTGTCATGTGGTTATTTTGCTTGTAGAGCTCATGGATCTAACAAGGGAAATCAGTATAGATGCATTGTACTATCTTTCATCATTGTATTGTTCCATTTGAAAACCTCTCATAAGACCGGCCCTACTCCGCCTCTGATCACATGACTTTGTTGGCTTCGTTCTCAATGCTGGACTCAAGAGACAGCCAGGCAGTGCGTTTACCTGTGGGGAAACTACTGCTCACAGTTCCCTTTATTCCCTTTAATTGGGCTGGGCAACCAGACTGGGATAGGTATATAGGAATTTATTGAGCGAACTGAAGTGGAGTTCAGAGGTATTAGTTGCTGGTTCAGGTGGTGGTAGCAGGTGGAGTTGTGGGGCTGACAGGGGAGTTGGCAGTTGCTGGGACACAGGAGCAGGAGACACAGGTGTAACGCATGTGGAAGACAGGGGAACAGGTGTAGGCTCAGGCTGTGGGTCAGCTGGAGTGGTTGCTGCACTCACCACAACGTCAGCTGTGGCTTGAGAGTTGAGGTAACTTCTGCCACACTGGCAGTAAGGGGATATAGCAGTGCTGAAGACTGACACCTCAGATCATTGTTGCATACAGAGTGATGTTTTGGACAACATAAGGTGTTAAACTAGCTGATCTGAGGAAATCTAGACGAAGAGCCTTTTGTGTTGATGATAATGCCAGTTAAACTCAATCCCTTTAACTAGTTCTTCCATTCTGCACCTGTTAAATAACTGCTGGGAGGAACAGGAAGAACACAGAATCAGACAACAATGGATCAGGTTTTTACCTCTGCCATGGGGGTTGTGTTTTAGGTTCAGGAGCCTTCGCATGTAGTGTCTCCAAACTGGTACAGCAAGCAGTTCTTATGGAGCATCCGAGGACAGCAGTTTCATTGCAGAACCGGTACAACTGTGGCATTGCCAGACTAAGGTGTGGCTATGGAAGCAGGAATGTACACATACCATGCAACTAATCACTCTCTTACCTAAAACTAAATTGAACTTCAGCAAGGCACAACCATATTTTGTCACAATGCTAATAGTTTTGGAGATACTGTGTATCCAGAGATGTATAGTGGTTGCACATTGTAGACCAAAATAATCAACTTTTGTATTTGGTGGCTGTCTAAACTCTCCAAGTGCCTTTCTAATTATTTTTAGTTTTTTTTCGTACTGCAGCTGCCCTTACAAAGTATGTACTGTTGCATGCAGCGTGTGTACAATTGAGACTTACTGCTTTATTATAACACTGTGCCTTGGACTTGGACTAACCCTCCAGCTCATACATCCCCTGCAGCCTGTAGCAAGAAAAGTTAAAAGAAGTATGCGATTTGGAACACAGCCAATGAGCTGTCACCAGTCTCTGTTTCTCAGTGGCTCAGTCAATGTCACGTATTCTCTTCACTGAAGAGGATTCTGGGTCAGAATAGCCAGTAAAGCATTCTGGCTTGATTACTACAAAAGGTTACCAGATGCAGTAGGACATCCTGGTATTTTTGACATAGGGCATTTGGTATACTATGTATTGCAACATACTAAATCTTTTTTGGCATACTAAATGGTAGTTCAGGTATTGGGAAGCAGTGAATGTTCCTGTGTTAGATGTGTAAATAGGTAACTATTTGTTAACGCCTTAGACATACCAACTTCTAAAGCCATTATATTGTCTTGCTAAAGTGGACTTTTACCACCATGTTGCCAAAAAAAAAACTGATTACTGCAGCTTAAACATTCCTGAGATTACATGAAGAGGGAACTTAAACAAGGTTCCTGAAGTGGCCATAATAGGACTTGTAAAACTTGTCAGGCTCAGCAATAACACCGGTGACATTTTGCAACGGAAATGTTATTGGCTAGAGCAGCCAATATCAGACATATTCCAGAAGGGCCAAGTCGAACAAAGTCTGGCTGTACTTCATCAGGGTCAGATAAACCAATATTTTTATGTCAAACAACAGGCATAGAAGTTATTTTACAGCAGTGAACTCCGAAGAGAAACTAACATTAACAGCTGTGGATATTAGCGTACTGAGAACTTAATCCAATGCCATACCATATAGTGTTAAAAGCCCTATCTCCTTCTGTTGATGTGTGTGCTCCAGGTGATTGTGGAGAAGGTTTCTGGCTCTCAGATAGTGGACATTGATAAGAGGAAGTACCTGGTGCCCTCTGACATCACAGTGGCCCAGTTTATGTGGATCATCAGGAAACGTATCCAGCTGCCTTCAGAGAAAGCCATCTTCCTCTTCGTTGACAAAACTGTTCCCCAATCCAGGTGAGAGCAACACTTCATTCTGCAGATGTGATAGTGAAAGACTCTGTCAGGTAGTGGACTGCTGCTGTCAGACTCTACAACCAGCACTGCTCCTAGTAGACCTCATGTGCACTGTGTAATGAAAACTCTACCCATAACCCATTTCTCATTTTCATACCCATATTCATTATTTATCAATAACAATACACTGCCACACTGTTTACAATTACACTGTTCATATTGTACAATATTATGTATAGACAAGTCTATTCTATTTCTTGCCTTTTTAGTATATTGTTTACCTTTACTATTGTTATTGTTTATTGTAATATAACTGTCCTGTGGCTGCTGTGACACAGCAATGTCCCCGTTAGCAGGACAAATAAAGGAATTCTGATTCTGAAGTAAGGTGCAGTGAGGGAGTGAAATCTTACATCTTTAATCAAAATTGTTTCCTGTTTTCAATCATCAAACTTACATCATTGTGGCATGATGCACTGAAGCAAATTTCTCCCCTTAAGTGCCTGTGGGTTGTAGTGTAGAGGCCACTGGAGACTGTGGAGCTTTCTGCTGATGGTCTCATTTCTTTATGGTAATTCTGGTCGGTTCTCAGAATTAATGTTGAAATGATTTAATGACAGTTTATCACATTATAACATCAAGTGTTTCACATTATAAGAAGATGAATAGTATATTAAAAATGTTTTTGTTATAATGTGACAAGTTTGTATGTAGCAATAACGTGAAAATTGTTACATAACAAAAAAAGAAAAAATCTATAAAGTTAAAACCCTTCCCAGGAGAACACTGATAGTGATTTGGTTTTCTTTTACTGGATGGTAGCAAGTCACTGCTGTACTTCTACATTCAGCTTCTGAGTAATGAAAATGCTCTTGCCAAATGATACAGTATGAACAAGCTACTTACATTGAGCTAATCTCTCCATTGAGCTCCTCTCCTCCTCCATTGATTGCTTATCTAAGATTTTGACTACTTGCAATCAACCCAGTTGGAGAAGCCCAAAATTTCTCAAATGTTGTCCAACCCATTTAAATCAGTGATGATAGACAAAATATTAGAAACACATCTGTTACACAATTTAATTCAACAGCACCACCAGCTACATCCTCCGAAATTATAGTACAGTAAACATCTCTAAATCAAACATATTAACCGACATGAAGGAAAGATTTACTGCTCGACTGAACAGGTTTAAGATAATTTAGAAAACCATGTCACTATCTCATAGTTTGTCTACAACAGAGCACTGACACTCTGCTTATGATAGTATCATCTCATGCCATCAACATTTTTTCACCTCCAAAATATTGATACCTTTATTGCCCTCAAATATCCAGTATCATCTGGCTATAAGCCACATTTACTTGTTTTTTATAAATCTTGCACTGTAAGGGTCTGGCCTCCTTAAATGAATATGCAGTGAAAGCTGAAGTCTGACCTTCCTATTTGTATGTAGTATTTGTGTTTATCTGTCCATCTGTGTTACTGAAAAGCAGGAACATGTGACCTCTTCATGTGTGAGTAATCAATTTCCCTCTGAGGATCATGAAGCCACACCTGTGCTCTCAATTTACACTAATCTGATTCATTTCACACTCATACCTATTGAAATGCTGGTGTGTTCTACAAACATGTAGTATATCTGAGGAATCTGACCTGCTTCTCACAGCGATTGTGTTGATAATATTCAAAATGTAAAACTGACGTACATATATTCCTAGCATGGTACCATGGTGCCACGCTAATGAACGAAACGTCACCTCATCCAGCGGTGATGTCTGATATGTTGAACTTCGACCTTTTAACCTATAGAAAACACTGCAGCTTTGTATTTCTTCATTCCAAAACCCAGCGTGGATTCCTTGAAATATTAGAAGCACCTAAAAGTTATAATCTTTTCTTTCTCTATTTTTCATCAGCACTTTTGCATGTACCTAAATAGTAGAATATAGAGAGTCATTTTTATTGGTAATGGCAGAATCTTCCATTCATGTCCCTATCTATCTATCCTACCTATCTTTACTCTATTTATAGTAAAAGAAATTGTTCGGTAAAAATGTAAAATGCAAAAGATAAGAAAAGATTAGGATGAAGATTTTATCCTGTGGGTAATGGGGGCGGGACTAGATAAGCTTTGGCTTCTCCCGCTTTTCCCTTTCGGCCATGTGTATTGTATTATTTGAACAATGATGAAATGTGATGATGATGAATTGACATGCCCGAAATAAACAACATAAATAAATAACTAAATAAATAAATAAATATCTAGTCACGAGGGAATCACAGGAAACAATGCATATAGGTCATCCAGAATAGAATAGAATAGATCTTTATTGTCATTGTACATTGTACAACGAAATTGCAAAGCAAGCCCGTTGTTAGTGCAAATTATAGATAAAAAAAAACACAAGAACATTGATAGTAGGATGAAATAAATAAAAAAACATAAATACCAAGCACACAGCTCACATGCACCATGTCATACTCATAGTCATGAGATTATTGCACAGTCATGAGATTTTTTCACAGTCATGAGAATTATTGCACAGTCAGGCACACATTCTTTTATGCCTTGATTGTATTCAGCGACATTATTGCTCTGAGGTAAAAACTGTTCTTGACCCTGTTTGTCCGACATTTTGTTGTCCTGTATCTCCTGCCCGAGGGCAGCATTTCAAAGAGTTTATGTCCGGGGTGTGATGGGTCCCTGATGATTTTTTGAGCTTTTTTAAGGCACCTTGCACTGTACAGTTCCTCTAGGGAGGTGCTTTCCTCTCTGCTGCTGTGCAGCTGACATACCACACACACATGCAGTATGTCAACACACTCTCTATTGAACAGCGATAGAATGACACAAGCAGTTTTTGTGACAGGTGATTCTTTCTGAGGAGTCTCAGAAAGTAAAGTCTCTGCTGTGCCTTTTTGATGGTCACTGAGGTGTTCGCACTCCAAGACAGGTCCTCCTCCATCTGGATGCCCAGGAACCTGAAGTCAGAGACCCTCTCCACATAGTCCCCGCTGATGTACAGTGGTTGGATACTTTCCGTTTTCTTCCTCCGGAAGTCCACGATCAGCTCCTTCGTCTTGGTGGTGTGAAGGACCAGGTTGTTTTCCCTGCACCACCCAGTCAGCTGCTCCACTTCATTCCTGTAGGCAGACTCATCCCCCTCAGAAATGAGTCCCACTACTGTGGTGTCATCTGCAAATTTAATAGTGGTGTTGCTGGCATAGGCAGGGGTGTAGCCATGAGTGTAGAGGGTGTAGAGTAGGGGGCTCAGCACGCAGCCCTGGGGGGAGCCGGTGCTGATGCTGATGGATGCTGAGAGGTGGGAGCCTACTCTCACCCTCTGAGAGCGATTTGTCAGGAAGTCCAGGATCCAGTGGCAGATGGAGGAAGACAGTCCCAGCCCCGTCAGTTTGGGCACCAGTCTGTGGGGGAGGATGGTATTGAACGCAGAGCTAAAATCAACAAAGAGCAGCCTTGCATAGCTCCCCTGCTGCTCTAGGTGGCTCAGAACAGTGTGGAGGGCTGTTGCAATAGCGTCCTCTGTAGATCTGTTAGCCCTGTATGCAAACTGGTGAGAGTCCAATGCAGGTGGCAGACTTGAGATGATATGCCACCGAACCAGAGTTTCAAAGCACTTCATAATGATCGGTGTAAGTGCCACTGGACGGTAGTCATTCAAGCTGCTTACTGCTGTTTTTTTGGCAGTGGAACAATAACTTGGGGACTTCAGACAGGGTGGGACGGTGTACTGGGACAGGGACTGGTTGAAGATCCTGGTAAAGACAACAGCCAGCTGGTCTGCACAGGTCTTCAGTACACGTCCAGGTACGCCATCTGGTCCGGCAGCTTTCCTCGGGTTCACCCCCCTTAGTGTACACCAGACCTCATGTTCCTCCAAAATGAGGACGTTGTCATGGGTTGAGGGGTGTGATGTGACTGCATGTGGTTGCTCCGCCTCGAAGCGAGCGAAGAAGATGTTCAGTTCCTCCACCAGCGAAGCGTCTCCATCAGCCACTGCGAGGATGTTGGATTTGTAGCCGGTGATGTGCAGCACCCCCTGCTACACCGGCCTTGTGTTGTTGCTGCTGAGATGTTCCTCTATCCTCCTCTGGTATGCTGTCTTGGCCTCTCTGATGCCTCTCCACAGGCTGGCTCTGGCAGCGCTGTACTGTGCCCCATCACCACACCTGAAGGCCTTGTTTCTCTCCTTCAGCAGGGTCCTGACCTCTCCAGTCATCCAGGGCTTTTAATTTGGATAGACCCAGATGCGCTTCTCAGTGGTAACAATATCCGTGCAGAACTTGATATAGCTCAGTACGGATGAAGTGTAGTCCTCCAGGTCCTGCTGTTCAAAGATGCCCCAATTTGTTCTCTCAAAGCAATCCTGGAGCTGTTGAGAGGTGTCCTCAGGCCAGATTTTAACAGTCTTAGTTGTGGGGGGAGCACTTTTCCTGAGGGGGGTGTATGCTGGGATTAACAGCAGGGACAGGTGGTCGGACTGGCCCAGGTGTGGTAGTGGCTTAGTCCTGTAGCTACTCTTGAGATAAGAGTATGCCTTGTCCAGAGTGTTTTTTCCCCTAGTCGCACACTTAATGTGCTGGTGGAATTTAGCACAGTTTTCAATTCTGCATGATTAAAGTCCCCAGCAATGATGTGCACCGCCTCAGGATACGTGCACAGTCTTATTGTATATGTCTTAATAAGGATTGTTTTATTTTTTATTTAAGAAATACTTTCAAACACAAAGTGATGTACTGGCACACACAAAGCATCTCAACATGGTACATACCGGTATTTAACACTAGATTATAATCATTGTTGCATTTTGAAATGAAATGTTCTTTATCAAACACTGTTTAATTTAATTCTCATCAAAACAGATTATGCAACGGTAATTTCCTATAAATCATACAGATAGTAATGAGAAAAATAAATGGGCAATGACTGTAAAATCATCTACTGCATTAAATCACATGACAGTTGCAACAATGTTTGACTGACTTCTATATTAAAACAAAGACCTTGTTTGGCTGTGTTGTGAAAAGAGACGCTGTAGTGTTAAACCGCTGTAAAACATGTTAACCACCGGTGTCGCCAAAAGTCTTCAGATTTACAACTTTAAGTCCTTAGTTGCTACTTCTTAGTTAGAGGTGCTTAGGGGTAAATGTCAAATGAATGCCAGTTGACATTAATCCACAGCAACAAACAGTAGGCTACTGTCCATGAGGATATTTTTTGGAGTTTTTACTTCACTTTTCCTCGAGTTAAAAGTCTTGCCCCAACCACTTTGCAACTTGACCTCACACTCCCCTGAAAAACATCCTATTAGAGCCCCTTTAGAGACCATTGTGTTGGAGTAGGATATAGCAGGGCTAAATATGATCAGGGCAGAGATACTGTCCACATGAGCTGAAAGGAAATACTACAGTCACCACTTCTTTATTCTAATGCTTGATCTCCGCACCTGCTAACATGTCTCACACTGTTTTCCAAGTTTTATGGGACTCTGGAAAGAAATTCCAAACATGAGAATGGATTTATTGAATGTGATACCCCTCTGACTGAAAGCACAAATGTTAAAGGATAAGTTCGCCCAAAAATATATAATTCAGTCATTATCTCCTCACCCCCATGCCAATGAAAAGTTGGGTAAAGTTTTGCAGTCTACAGAACATTTCAGGAGCTACACAGCAAGAGAGTGCAGCATTTTCTGAGACAACTGAAGTAGATGGGGACTTAAAAAAACAAAATGTAACAAAACAGCTGACAAATGACTTTAAACAGATCATCTAATTCCACTGAAGCCTGAAGATCCAAAAAGCAAGTTCAGTGAGCTACCTTAAAACCTACAATATCTTTAAATCCGGAACATATACTAATATAAAAGAAGACTTGGGAATAGCCCTTTTCCACAGCAGACATCTTGACTATTAGGAAAGGCTTAGGTGTCACTAACTATGGCTTTACTCCATTCAAGTGTCCCATTTGAGACACGGATAGAGAATTCAGCCATTACTATTTCTTATTTAGACACGTCAATATGTTATTGGTGAAAGGTGTGCGTGTATTTCAGAGTGTAACTTTTCTCCTTACTAAACAATGCCATGATAAACTTATACAGATCTTTAAAAAACTGCAGTACCCCCTTTTTTTGTCTGTTTTTGCAAAAATTCATAGATGACATCTTTCATTTTCTCAAACTTCTTCTCAGTTGTCGCTTTTCCCTACTTGGTGCCCATGTGTCCTTCTCACAGGGTATTAAGATTTATACTTCATTAGTCATATTTTAGTCATATAATAGTATGTTTAATCTGTAATGTTACAAGACATAACTCTAAGAATGAGGACCAGTTGTTGGCTCAGATAGCTCTATGATTTAACTATGACTGTTTGAGGGAGGGGTTTAGCAATCTTGATAGTATAGCCCAACTGATGCTGGATTTTTGAGGCCAATGCTGGTATATAGGAGTTTAAAAAAGAAACCCCACTACGTCAGGTAGCTTACATACAATTTAATTGTCGTATTTCACCTGTCATTAATCTATAATGCATGTTTGATGCTTTGATAACAATACTTCTACTTATGTTGGCCAAATTTACCGTTGAAGTCAAAGGGAATGACAGTTTAAGTTTACTTTAAACTAGCGGTTAGTTTGACTGGTGGTGAAAAGTCACTGTTGGGTAGATTGCTTTATCAATTACGCTAGCAAATTAACACAGTAACTAAAAGAAGCACAGCACAAACATGAGACCACCATGTTAAAATATATATTTTTAAAAGGGCCCTTTGTAAGACATGGTCAGATTTTTGGTTTAAAACAGTCACAAAAATAAACGACATTATCAACAGAGTGTGAAGAAAGAATAGTGTTGATGTTATTTCAAAGACATCTATTATATATATATATGTACTGTGTGGCAAAGGTATAGCATGCTAATCAGCTAGCCCTGGCCTGCCCTGTATCATAGTACCACTTTGTAACTCACGTTTATGCTTAGCCTTGTACAATCTAGAGGAAGAACAATATGCTCTGTTGATAATTTTGAAGAGTATTAACCTTTTAACACATTAGTTTCAATTTCAACTTTCTCTTTTTCACTGAGCTAAGACAAACTTTATTGCTTTATTAAATCATCATAAAACACACATCACGTCAACAAAATAATACTTGTCTTTCCACAATCAGCAATCAGCCTATGTAATGGCAACACTGTTTCAAAATTAGATCAAACATACTGTATATTATTTGGCATTTCTGATCCAATACATATACTCATGGTCATTTCTTGAACTTATCTGCTGACATTTACATTGATGGCCAGCAAAAGGTGAGCAACAGGGGCAGTCATTTACAATGACTATACTGTATAACTTAGATAATATAAAACCCTCAAATAATATCTGCTATGCTCAGTAATTGGTTGAGTTCAGCTCAATTAGCAGTTTGGATGATACCTTCAGAGACTTTGGAAATAGCAATAACATGAGCTATGAATTCTTTACTACATATATGTGTATGTATGTGTTACGTTCTTCAATAATAAGGAAAATACAAACATCTTTGTACCTGCAGCATTTCTCGAATTGGATAGCATTTTCCTAAATGTTTATGTTTTCGCTGTTGCATGTGTATTGCAGGTTTTAGAACAGAACACTGAGAAATTCTGTTGATCAGCACAAAATAACCACTATTGGAGGCTTGCATCTTCACAAACGCATATGTAAATATAATCAATTCTACTTGACATTGTGTTTGATCTAATCACAATCTGGTTTCTGCTGTGTGTTGCAGTCTGACTATGGGCCAGCTGTACGACAAGGAGAAGGACGAGGATGGCTTTCTCTACGTGGCCTACAGTGGAGAGAACACCTTTGGTTACAAGGCCTTTTATACAGCACGGGGTTAATGCTTCACTTAATACTAGTGACACACACACACACACACACACACACACACACACACACACACACACACACAGTAGGGCCTGTCATTTCCTGGTGTATAATGTTACACAAGTAATGCACCTACACACTTGGCACAGACATTTATGGTCAGTTTTTGATAATAAAAATTAGACATCTAGAGTAGAAAATGAACTACACCACAATCAAACAGTAAAGAACCTCTCATTTCTTTTTGACAGTCTCAGATGACCATTAGTGTCAAGAAATACTTGACTTAATGGTTGGTCTTTTTACTGTTTAAAGGTCAGTTGTGGAGAGAAATATCTTTAACACTGCCGTAAAAAAAACATACAAACATCACCCTACATTATAGGCCCATCAGATATAATTCATTTTCCAGTGTTAGATTTAAAAAAAAGCTAATTCAGGCTCTGATACACACACACACACACACACACACACACACACACACACACACACACACACACACACACACAATCATCACACATTACCAATCATGCTACATTTTCTTTCAGTCCAGATTTGTTGTCACTGATATTTGTGTTTTAATGAAATGAGAGAGAAACCCTATAATCATGTGAATAGAATCATTAACCACATTATGGATGTATTTGTATGACTCATATCATGTATAAAAAACTTGAGTATTTAACTTTAATTTCCTCTCAGCACCTTGAGAGGCCATGAGAGCGGATATAAGCATATGAAAGAAGGCAGGTCATGCTACTTAGATGATGCATGATGGTGCTCAAGGCCAGGGACCTGCACCAGTTCATTGGATGTTACTGAGTGCTTGCAAGCCTGGATATTCTGTATTTGCACATTACGTTGGCAGCACCACCCACAATTCAGACACATGATGCCAACAACAAGCCATGAGGCCTGGTAAAAATATCCAACACTTGAAGTTTATTGAGTCAAATGTTGTGATATTTTTACGTTGTCATCACATGGCAACAGATGAAAATTACAGCAAACACACCCAGTTTCTTCTTTTTACCGGTACACGATCAATCTGTGACATTGTGTCCAAGGGGTATTCAGTGATATAGTGTTGCACTAACCATCCTCCCTTAACCTGCTCTGTCTACCCTCTAGATCAGCGAGTGGTTTACAATTCACAGAATGCCATTAGTTAAACATTTATTGACATTTCAAACAGACAAAAAAAAAACGTTAATAAAAACTTTATTTCCCTCTTGTTTTTGGTTACTAAAAGGAATGGAGTCATTGTTTGTGTTATTAATTTAATCTGCGCATTCCTGCTATGACAGGTCAAAGTATGTACTGTGAAAAAAGTTAATAAAAGCTACTGAGACAGATCCTCTGTCCTGGCTGACAATGTTTTAGACATGAAAATTCTAACGCCAGGCTCAGTTGTATTGGAGCTAATGTGATGTTAATGTCATTGTTTAAAGGGGCACTATGCAACAATATTAGCAAAAATTACCCTAACTATGCAGGCTGAAAGTCATTCTGAATGTTCTTTGACACTTTCTGGGTCGTTTGGTCATTGCTACGACTCCCCCTAGCGCGTCTGGGCGGAGAAACGGAACATGCAACTTGCTGCCACCGGTCCGAAGTCAATCCGGAAGTGAGCCGGCGGAAGTATCCCGCCGCCCCTCGAAAATGTAGTCAGATTGTAGTTTCGAAACTGCTTTACGGCAAACACACCCCCAAACATGGAACCGGGTAGATATAAACTGCCAGTTGCAAGGCAATTGTTGTATTCCTCATGTATCAGTCGACTATAAAGAGACCCAAGAAGCCACAGTCGGAGGAACAGAAGAAGAAGAAAAAGGAGCTTGACAAAAAAAAAGAGACCAGACACGAGTAAACATAGGACGAGCTTTTGAGGAGTCCAAAACAGGCGCCGACTTGGCCGTGTTGCTGTTGAAATTGTGAGTGGATGAACTTTGTCTTTGCAACGTGACTTGATAGTCTTTTGAACAACGTTATTGCTTGACTGTTTTACTGTGAGCCCTGCATGTGTTTAGCTTGGTTTCTTGATGGCTCGCTCGATAGTTAGCGGGTGTTTAGCGTAGCAGTCACTTGCTACCAAACACGTTTGTTTGCGTTCTGATTCCAGGTTCTTGTTGGTTTTTAGATATCTAGTTCGGTCTTTGAATGTCGCATGGTTTGTCGCCTGTATCTTGCGATATGTCCGGCTGAACACAGAGCATGAAGTGCATTAAGTGCCAGACGTGACTCGCTGTTTAGCCGGCCGGCTTCTTAGAAAACAGATGCACATGGTAACGTAGTAGCAGCTAGGTGGGCGGGGGAGGCTCGTCAACAAGTCTTTTCGACAGTGTATCTGCGCCGAAGCTGTAGGGGGAGCCCTGTAGCGAAAAACGTATGCACAAAACTGGTGCAAAGCTAGAAAACGGCGAAGGAATCTGGTCTGGAAACTGCTGTTGCATAGTCCGGCTTTAAATTGATCTAAAATAGATAAACTAAGTGCATAACATAATGGGCTCTAATTAAAAGATTGTGACACCCAGTAACCATGTTCTACGTTACAGATTAAAGGGAACAATGAACTAAAAATTTTACGTAGAACTAAGATTTTTGTGTTCGCAATTGATTACATGACAATGAATGCAGTCATAAATGCAATCTGATGCTCTACAACACAATAAGACCGTGACTGTTGAGAATAGTAGAGCATGTGTATCTGTTTGAATTAAAAACAAGTGTCAGACAATGGATGAAAGTAAAACTTTCCTTTTTACGTGCGCTACAATTCAAAATGCGGCGCTTCATGTGCAAGTTTTAGAAATGCATGCTACTAGCTAGCAGTTGGCAAACACAAACAGCTCCTTCTGCTCTGCTCATGTGAATTGTTTCCTTTAATTCACCATCATTGTCAGTCCACAGCTGCTACATTTATCTAGCACTGCCATTTTACATCTTCATGTAACACTGACTGCTCTTGGTGCTGTTTTTCAATTCATTATTTTGGTTTGCTGGTCCACAATCCTGAATCGTATCAACCCAGACGTGGCGGGCAGCCATTTTCAGTGAAAAAGCTCTGCTAGACCAACTTTACACTATTTGCTTAGCAACAATCAACAAATAAAAGTTAGCCAATAGCTGGTGAAATTAGCAGCTAATGAGAGACATTTTTCTGAGTAGCGGGTGAAGACCAAAACAGCAAAAATCCTGTGAGCACTTCGGAAAATGCAAGAAATTACATACTGCGGCAATAACAGGAAGCAGGTCACACATCACCCAGTATGTTCTTGGAATGAGTGTGTCATGAGAATGCTAGAGAGACACAAAGTGTTTGACCCTGTCCCTGACCATTATATCTTGTTCATGTTTTAGTAATGTACATACAAAAGGCTCTCAGTGGAAATGCTGGTTAATAAAATCACTGAAAGTTTACCTTGTGCAGAGTGCTTTCACATGTTAATAATTAAGCAACCTTGGGTACTTTGAAAGGCATTATAAAAATACAAGTCATTGTTATTAGTATTCCTATTACATTCACATATTCAACATGCGTATAATGAACCTTTTTTTTATATGGGCCAAGGTCAAAATATACCAAAAGGTAATTCACGTCTCAGATACTTCAAGTAAAGAGTTGCTCACATCTCTGGCTGTAGTGGTTTCAAAATGAGAACCACTTGTTATCTTTCTTCTCTTCACTCAGACAACTCTGAAGCTGACATTTTGGTTTCAGCTGTAGTCTTTGGTGCTGATTCAGAGTAAGATATATCCACCCTTTAATTACTTGACCTGTTAAAGTATTCATATTTGTGCACCACGAAGCTCATTCAGGCTTTCAGACATGTTATGTAAATGTGTAATATATTGATGGAATGCCAAGATATTCAGCATTGTTTTATGTCATCAGTGTTGTATGAATATTGTCGAATATATCTATTAGACATAAAGGAATTTTAGATATTGGAACGGTGAGGTACCTTGAAGGCCTGACCAATAAAAATGAATGTCAAATGAATCGTAGGAGGTTTTTTTTGTTTTAGAAAAAACACAATATAATTAAAGCTGCTGTGAGCGTTTTAGTTAACTTCCTGTCAGTTTTGCAGTTAGCAATCACCTCCCTTCTCACTGGCAGGACTCCCTTTCTTTCTTTCTTTCTTTCTTTCTTTCTTTCTTTCTTTCTTTCGAGACAGCTCTCTTTGCCCTTTTTTTCCAAGTGTTTTTCAACACTTGGCCTGTTTGTTAGTATAAGACGTTGCCAGGAGCAATAAAATTTGTTGCTTTCCCTGTTCTGCCAATGCTGGTGTAGGAACTAGAACAGGAGGATCCTGCTCTCTGTGTTCATGAGCAGACAGGACCGCCTATTTATGGAGTTCTCATTCCTGATTGGTTAAAGGTCCCATATTATACTGTTTTTCATCAATTCATCAACAGCTGTCAGAGGTCCAACAACACTGTATTCGAAATGCATTGCCCCAAACCCATCCGTGGTCCTGATTCTCAGCTGTCTAAAAGTCGCTCAAGTGAGCTCTACTGAGTGCAGGCTGTTTCTGCACCTTTAAATGCTAATGAGCTCTGTCTGTCAAAGTCTGCCTCGCTTGCTACACGTCCCTCTCAGGGAGAGAATGCCGCTTATGCTAACACTAGCATGCGCTAATGTTTTACGGCGGATGTATCGCTATGGCTCGCCGAGATGGTTCAACCATACCAGTTTGACCCAGAATCGGACCCAGAAAGAGGCTCCTGAAGAAATACAGACTCTGCGGCTGCAGGAGGATTTTCAGAATGGTTAGTGTGTCTGAATAAAGTTAGTTTGTTCTATGTGTTGTTACAGTTACTACCATGTAGCTAATGGCTAACAGCTAGCGAAAGCTGTGTTTGTCTCCAACACAGTCTCCAAACTCTTGGACACTGTTCGCATCGTCTGTCTCCAGTCTGCACACTTACACTTACCTTACCTGTGCCTCGGGTGCAGTTGCTGAGTCCGGTATGGTTTGGACTGATCCTTTAAAGAGGGTCAGTGTCGAGGCAAAGCCGGCTTTGTACTGACCCTCGCTACTGAAGCAGTCCGATGTGAAGTGGTTAGCACGCACATACAAGCTAACAGGAAGCGTAGCTGGCACGTTGTCGTTAAAAATGAAACACAACCACTGTCTCTTCTGTTGTTCTGTAGCTGGGACAGAATATAGGCACTTACGTTGATTTTTACAACCAACAACCGAGCAATTTGCGTGTCTAGCTCTGAGCGACGATATTGCGAAACACTGCTATCTTACTGCTGGACACACTGAACTTCACTTGCGGGATGGACGCCCCCCTCTCATCATCGCAGAGGAGGCCTGCCTATGAAAATGACTCCTTTCACCACGTAACAAAAGGAGCTGAATCTGAACAGCCTGTAGGAGTGCCGTGTTACCAGTGGGTGGGCTGCAGAGACCATGCAGGACTCGCTCGTTTTCCTCATTCTGGGAGTTGGCAGGCTCAGGGAGAACCAGCTTATATATGCAGAGACCAGAGAAAACGTGTTTTTCATAATATGGGACTTTTAAAGTGGGCAGGGATACTAGAAAATGTCTTCCCTCTTTTACTGAACGAGCAAAAAGGAGAGACATGGGTTACTGACCAAACACTCTATAACAGTGATTACTGTTGGAATATAGAATTATTTAACACTTATTTCCATAAGAAAGTAACTCTCACAGCAGCTTTTATATGTCAATACTCTTTCTCTTCATCAAATTAAAGGTACTCTGTGCTGCAGTGGAAGTGCTATTTAGCAACGTTTTAAAAGTTTTGACACATGTGAGCACACAACTGTCAGTCTGTCAGTTACTTGGTTCACTTCTTTGGTCCAGAGTGCAACATTTCAACCAATATTTGATCAAACTTGTTCCATAGAAACTGAAAGATGAACTGTATTCACTTTGTTGATCCACTGGCTTTTCATCTAGTGTACTTATAAAGTCAAAATTGTTAGTTTTCTAATACTTGACCTCCATCGAATATTATATTATTATTATATTATATTATATTATATTATATTATATTATATTATATTATATTATATTATATTATATTATATATTTATACTCATAGATAGAAAGTCGCTCAAAGGTTGGCACAACTTTGTTTACCAATGAACTGATGGACCAACAGAATGAGATATAGAGCTGTTGTAATGTAAAGTCACGTGCCTTTTTGTTATAGGCCACTTCAGCTGCCACATCCCCTTTTTCCAGTTGGCATTGTTTGTGGAGGGATAGACAGACAGGGCAATCTTTAGAGGCGTTGGTCACAGCTAAAACCAAGACCCCCAAGCTTTTAAAAATCTCTACAGCATTGGACTGACAATGGCAGTAAATACACAAGACTTCATGGTCATAACCAGCAACGTGCTGTTCAGTATTAGCAGAGCTGAATTGGGTTGTTACTTGTCACTGCAATCTGCTGACCTAAAGCAGTAATGCCAATGTTCCTCAGTCCCTGCACTGATTCAGTGTCTGGACTTCAATAAACCACCTGACTGTTGTGCAGAAATGTGCAGGTTCAATGTATTCTTTGTCTGTTGTATGAGATAGTTAGGTGTCCAAGAGGACTGAAATCTGTTCTCACACACAGTAAGAACACCCTGCTTAAATTTACTGGTCATCACAGCATGAATAGAGACATAAACCAATCAGCCAAAGCATCAAAACCACTGACACTAGAACTTAATATGATTGGTCAATGTTCTGCTGTGAAATCTTGGGTCCAGGTATTTAGGGAGATGTTGTTTGACACGTAACACCCATCTAGACTCCACTGTAAAACAAGCACATTAGCTTCATAGCTGCAATGTGCCAGACCAAGTCCAATCCATGGAGGTTCCACCTTAAAACCCACAGGACTCAGCAAGATTTAAGATGGTTGTTAGGTGTTAAAAGAACATCCACCTGAATACCAAGATCCAGGGTTGCCCAGCAGAACATTGCAGTATACAGACATACGGTCAATGACATTCAGTTTACCTGTCAGTGGTTTTAATATTTTGGCTGATCAGTACATGTACAATCATAACCGTGCAGAATGCTAGTGGGAGGAAGACACTATGGGAGAGCGTTCAAACAAGGACAGGGAATCTAACACAGCATGTTACACACATTGTGAAAATAAAAGCATCATCTGAGGACACTGAGCAGGGGTCATCGACCTCTGAACAGCATGACAGAGCTGGGTGTCCTGCTGTTGCAAGCAGTCACATCCTGGACTAAGGAGAGTCAAATATAGTCAAATAATATTTATCCAGATTGACCAGCTGACCCAACAGAGGTTAGGAAATGAAGACTCTCGAACTGTCCTTTTATTAAAAATGTGACATAATGAACATGACTCAGAGTGTTTCATATTTACCAGTATGTTACTGCCATCTTTAGTTTGAAATGTGTGTTTCACAGGCTCTAGGAAAAACAATACAATACAGACCAGCATTTAATTTGACCTGTAACCTCATGGTTCTTGCTTCAACAAAACCACTTCATCAACCTTGATAATGATATTTCAGCTGGAGAGATTGTGCCTTCAGTGGAAGAGAAGGAGAGCTCTGTCACTGCGGGGCCACAGAGGGAACGCCTGGCTGTGGAGCTGCTGCCAGGCCTGCTGGTATGACTCAGATGCCTGCTTGTAGTCCCAGTAGGTCAGCAATTCTGTTCTCCTGAAGAAATAAACACAGAAAAGTATGTTAGTTAATGATTACACTTGTATATATAATGTTTACATGATTATTTATAATGTGTAATTGGTAAGACATGGCCAGAACTTGGTAACCTGACATGCCATGAACCCTCTATCTGTCACAGGTTAACTTTAACCAACCAGATCAACAATACAAGAGGTCTAACAGCTGTGCCAGTTGCTCAGTCAAATTCTAACCGAAGCCGTTCGGAAAACACAATTTCCATCAAGAAAAGCCTTCAGTGCTGTTCTTCTTCGAATAAGGAAATGTTGTCCAGTTCTGATGAACCTGCCGCTATGGCAGCATCCATGCTAACCCAGGGGCCGCCATTGTTTACAAGCTAGCAGTCGCTTCTCGCTGTCATCACATCCAAAGTCCGCCTGCAGCTGCTGCCTCCAATTCTTCAAAGGACATTGATTGGTCTGATGATCATTTGACCGACGACAAGCCTACAGCTTAAAGCCTGGCGAGGCAGATTGCTGAGGTTACATACCTGCAAATCCAGCTGCCTCGCAAGGTACAGAATTTGGCGATAGCTCCAAAAACATAGGGGGCAGTGTATCACCAAAGTATAAACTGCTACCCTTTGCTAGCTGTCCTTGGCTGTAGCTTGTAAGGGTAGTTAGCCATGCAGCCGGTGGCTGGAGAGTTTGCTTCAGATCACATGGGAGTCACCATGGGCAACATGGCTCAGCTCAACCAGGTTTAGCAACCTGAGAATAAACATGGCTGCAACTGCCCAATGCCTCAAAGACCAACAGAAGTCAGTTTGAAGACCATGCTTACAGTACAGAGGTGATTTACAGCAGGTCTGACTTTGACTCTTGGGATAATGAGACAAGGCTGGAGGGGACAGGAAAGGCATGAAGTGGCAGAGAAGAGAGAGAGGCAGCAATCACAACAGGCAAAAGTCCTCTTAAATTCAAACATGCCTCATCCAATATCAAACACAATCCCTTGTATCGCTGTACATTTTAAAGCCCTGATAACAACTTAACCATAATTTGAGCTCACCAGATCTAGGATCTGCATCAAGTTGTACTCACTCAAAGATAGCAGCCAACTAAATTTTCCTAGTTTTCATCTAGATCCATGCATTATTCCCTGAGATATTTACAAAATGTGTAAAAACACATGATCTCACAATGTTAAAGAAAGGGAGTAACAAATTCCTAGACCTGTCCCTTTATCCACATTTGCACCAATCTGCATTGACCTGGCCTCCAAATTGGCCCCCAGATCCTAATCTGAAAGAGAATCTGTGGGATGTGCTGAAACAAATCTGATCTATGGAGGCCCCATCCCCCAACACACAGGACCAAAAGGATCCACAACAAACGTCCCAGGCCCAGATACCACAGGACACCCCCAGAGGTGTTAAGACAATTCCTTGACAATTCAGAGCTGTTCTGGCTGCACAAGGGGAGCCTGCACAACACTAAAGGTTGTTTTAAAGTTGTGGCTGATATGTGTATATTGTTGTCTTGATATCAGACTAAGTATGGTCTTAGATTTTGGATTTCATTATATGGTGATATGGCAAAAGTGTTGTCTGTTCCTGGTTTGAAAGACTGCAGTCAAGTGATTTCATTTTCGAAACTTACCAGACTGGTCTAACACTTTTGTTTACCAACTAAGTCACTGTAATTAATCAAAAATCTCACTCAAGTCAATATCACTATATCAGTATCACGTAACAACAGTCATTCATACAAAGTTGATATCAAGATATTTGGTCATGGTATTGGCCAGTCCTAGAATTTATGAAGTGCTTTTGAGAATATTTAAAAATACATATCATGTATTATGTTATAGTCTAAAAATATTGCAATGCATTAATAAAATAATATAATAATAAATCTAAGATCCCCACAAGTAAGTTAAGTGAGTAAGGGTAAGTTAGTGAGTAATTCTCATGCAGATTATGTGGTGCAGTTTGGATGTCAAGTAGCCGACTGCTTCACTTAAAGATTTTACTCAGACAAGTGGCCTCTCCATGATCCCACAGTTATCTCTTGTCACCAGACATACCATTGTCATTGCAGATAATGTTGTAATGGTGTCGTTGGGTGAATAACTGTCTCTGTGTGTGTGTATGTTCAATGTTCGGTGGACCTGTGTGTTGGCTGGGATGGACTGGGCTGGGATCAGGTTATCTGCTAAAATGCTGATAAAACAGAGGGACCACTGTTCTCCGTTTCTCAGCCACACACACACACACACACACACACACACACGCACGAACATTGAAATGTGAGCACTAATGTCACATACAAAGACACACAGTGAACACCACACACACACACACACACACATACACATGATTCTTGGTGTAATCTCAGCAAGCTATGTGACACCCTATACTCTTAGGAAAGGACTAACTGGGAAATGGTGTGGTCAAGTACAAAACAACAGTCAGAAGTCATGAGTTCTTCATCACTGTGTGTTCTCATTTTTTTAATTATCCAGATATTACTGTGACTTGATTGAAGCTTTCAACGCATTCATTAAAGGAACAGGTCATCCAAAAAAAGCAATTATCTACTCCCTAATGCCAATGAGAAGTCAGGTGAAAACTCGTAGTCCATGAAACATTTCTGGAGCTTCATAGCAAAAAATCTAAAAACATTTTTGTTCTTGGTTGTTATTTTAACGTTTCAAAACAAGCCTCGAGCTGTTTCAGTTGTTTAGGAGAATGCTGCAATGCTGTTTTACGCCCATGAAGCGCTTTGGACTACAAATCTTCACTTGACTTTCCGTCAGCATTGGGGTGAGTAGATTATGACTGAATTTTTACTTTGTGTGTGAATTGTTCCTTTAAATGAGTTCTCCTTGACACCACACCAGACCCTTAAAACATAAACCTGTGCATGCAAATACCAGTTACACTTAGTCTTCCTAATGTTGTAACTGTGATACATTATTTGCTTGTTGTTGTTGCTATTTGTCTCACTGCCGTCGATTTGACATGCTTCAGCAGCAGATGAGATAAGAGTTACCAAAAAGGACAAACTGATGAACACCAGGCATGGTTTGGGGATCTTCGTGAGTGTTTTATGTTGATCAAATAAAACCACAGAGAGATCATCAAAGAGCCTATTGTCTGTTACCTGAGAGAGCTGGGAAGTGCTGAAGGGTCAGTGCCCGATACCAGAGACAGAAAGACGTGGAAAAGCTCCAGTTTACAGAGAAGAGACCTGAAGACACACAAACATGCATATCTGTCACTTACATTTGGTATAGATGACTAATATATAGTGACAACATGCAGTTTCTCATTTAAATTATTATTTACGATGAGTGTTTGTTGGCTCTACCTGGCTTTAGCTGTGCCTAGAGCCTTCTTGGTGACTCCATGTTTGTAGCCGTTGGCAGTGACATCTATTGGCTGCTCAGTCACATTACACCAGCTGATGGCTGTAACACATGTGGATTGTGTTTACCAAAGACACTCAAATAAACCCCCCCAAAAATCACAATATAAATACTTTGTTTTTCATGGTGAATGCGTAACTCATGATGTAGAAATTAGACTCTGCTGGGAGACTTCTGGGAACTCAGTCTTTGACAAACTGAAAAAAAGTTAATGATCTCGGTTTTTGTACATATACCCAACTTTATGATGCATGTGTCTCCTTTAAAATGAGGTATGCTGCAATTAAAAAGGACTTGAATAATCTAGAATTGCAAACCCCAGAAGAAAGAAGAAAATATAAATGTGTGTGAGGCACAAATTTCAGCCAGAACAGGATACCAAACAAACGGAGGTGGCTAACAGTGGAGCTGTAGCTTTCTTGTTGGGACTTTCTTCTAATTAGAAGTGAAACAGCAACAATGTGTGTCTGATACACGTGTCCTGTACGTGGATACTTTTAGGTGAGATCACCTTTCCAGTGATCTAACCAATGAACCCACACAGGTAAAAAGCTGTTCATAAAACCAGGTGAGAGACCGGAGGGCCTGTACCATGAAGTGAGCCACGTGGGTTAGCTGGGTATCTGTCAGCTTAAACACTCTGTGCAGGACTTTCATCTCCCCGTTTCAGCAGTGACAGTCATTACACAAACACTGTCAAATGCTTATGACATGGAAGCCTCCACCTTACTCAACCAATCACTGCTGGATGACTTAAAACGCATCCCTACTGGTGCATCAGTACAGGAAAGTCAACACAGACTCCAGATTGACAAATTCTGGTATGCTGTGAAATACAGTGACATTTACCTGGAAGTGAAAGGCTTAATTAGGGTGTGTGAACCTGTTTGATAGGGGCTCAAATGTGACAAACCTTCATGGATATGTAAAAGTTACACTCAGCAGGTTGAAGTTTTTTGGTATCACAACATTTGGTTACTTTTAACTGACAAAGATCACCATGGTTAGCTATGCAGCACGGCTAACCTGCTCCAGAGCAGATTACTTTAAAGGGTCCAATCAATACCTGTCCAACTACTGACCAATCAGATCACGGGAAACACACAGTCGTCATTCCTAGAGGGTCCTGAGTGGGTCATAAATACGAAGTTCACAGATCACATACATCATGTGCTAAGAATCTTTAATTCCTGACAGTGTTGATACTTTTTACAGTTTTATTCTATCGCAGCAGCTTAAAAATAACATGAAGCCACTGAATACCATTACAGTCGGTTGATAACCAGCTACCAGTCATCCAGAATGACCAATGATTGGGTCAGTGAAGACAAGAGCATTAGACTTGGTTGGACTTGCTTCGAAGAACCAGCCCCTCACCAAGGGGGCAGCATTATAACACTGTCATATAATAACAAATACAAACAGCATTAAGAGACTACGCAACTGTCACATTGTGCAAAAGAAAAAATATTTCAGAAACTCAAAACAATAAAAACAATTAAACCAAAGCAGACAAAGAGCTCTATTCTCCCAGATCCTTATAAATGTACTTCAGTTCACTAACAGTTATCAGCTCTCACGATGTCAATGCCAGGTCTCCAGGAGAAACGAGGAGAGAATTCAAAAGCTAACTCTGCAAACTGACATCTGTAAAACAGGTTGCGAAACACACCATGCTGGTTTTGATTATCTCCACCATCCACATGGGATCAGTGGACAAGATTCTGTGGTTTACTTGTGAGTGTTCATGTCCTCAGACGGTTGGATCATTTCAGAGTGAAAGTTATACGGGTTAAATCTCAGTTTTGTGATTGGCAATGACAATGTAACATAATATCACATCTAAGCGCACTAAAAGGAGCCTTTAACTGGTGTGACACAGTTTCAATTTTAAACTGACGCCTCCATATGACTTACATAAACAAAAAAGACCATGAGTGTGAAGATTGACTTTTTCTGTAGGGTTACTATAGTTACTCTTAAAGACTGTCATCAGGTCAGATTCCAACTTATCTGAGTATTTGAATTATCAAATTTAATTCATTTTTCATACTGAATTTCTAAGTAAGTTATAAGTCTTACAAAGCCGCAAATAGATACCTCACTGGTAGGCAAGTATTAAATGTATGCTGCGTCTTTCTTTCATTCACATTCAAAACAAATTCACGCACTAGCAGATCAAGATCTTTAGAAAAAAGGTGGGAAAACACTACCACTTTTGTCCACAGGGGCCAGAATCAACAAAAAATGAGTTCCTTGTAATGACTTTAATAACCTTGAGCTAGGACTTCGTCTGATGTGACTGGGCTGAATTTGTTTGGTATTCAGGCACAAAATCAGCTTTATCTTTCAGTTTCCTATCAAAATTACAACATGGATGTTGAGAGACAATCCTACCTGCCCCACAGGGGGAGATTCGTCCCTGTCCGTCCTTATGTCGAAGCTCGGTCTGGCCCTGGCTGAAGGAGAACTCCAGGCTGGACTGGAACAACACAGGTGGACACACAGAGAAACCAGCCGGGAGGTCGGACACATGGGAGCACCTGGGAAGCACAAGAGGATGGAAAACTCTAATATACAATATATGACAAAAAGCCATTATCATCAGAAAACCAGTGTATTGGTCTAATGATGCACTATGGTAACCCAGTATTCAAGGTCTAATATTCAATATTGATCTTTTCTACTGTATTTACACCATCCAAGAAGAAGAAGAAGTTATTTGGTTTGTAGTTCTAACATTTCCCGTCATATCATCAGCTGGTCTATGTTGCTCTGTGGACCATATATCCTTGAATAACACTCACACATGATTTGATACATGTCACTCCTGCACTATAAACTGGCTTGTTCCCAGCAGTGCACAAAGAGTTTCCCTTACTTACTAGATAAGACACAACTCCAGATGAATACTAATGTTGCCCTGTGTCTGCTGGATCAGCACCTGTTTGCCAACACATTCACCACAACAGCCCTGTAAGCTCAACATGTTGTTAACGGCCTGTTCCGCTGCCCCATAGTGGTCAAACATGAATTACAGCAGTTTTAAAAATTGAGTCCTGAGGGAGTATTCACAGAGCTATCACAATGATCTTAAATGGCTCTTTTTCCAGCCTTCTGAAAACTTTCACAAGTTTCTAATCTGGAGTCAATCAGAGTCTAATAATCAATAACAGTAATTTCCCAAAGCCCACTGATCGACACTATTAAACTCAAAAATATCGCATTTAAAATTATATTAATCAATTGGCTCATTACTCTTCACCTTGTGACCAAAGCTCTGTGCATCACTTCTTGGCTGTATGGACACTTGCCAACCACCACAGTGCTGAAATAGAGCGCTTCCTGTAGGTAGTGGGACAGCAGCGCGCCCTGGAAGCCCAGCACCCCCCAGCTGGCCATCTTGTCACTGCAGGAGAGGGACAAAGTTGGCTCTCCCCGACCAGGCTTCACCCTGAGCACCCCTGCGCTGTGGTACCCTACGCCAGGGCGTAGAGGGTCCGCTGGGCCACCCGGAACACACTTGGCACCCGTTCTGTGAATGTCTGGGACCTGTGGGTGCAGTCCAGCACTGTAAGAGGGGCCTCTACTTCTTATATCAAGATGTGCTGCAACTTGTGAGACAGTCTCAGGTGTTTCTGCAGCAGGACTCTGTGATGGAGCGTCGCTTCTGGATGAATTTGAACAGAAGGATTGTTTTGGGTCCCCTTTGTCCTCTCCCTCTGTCTCCTGTTCCTCAAGACGTGGAAGTTTAGTGTTCTTCCCTTCACCTGGTTCCTCTGCTTTCCTTTTCAGGTCTACTCCTCCATCCGTTTCTTCGTGTTCCTTTACAGATGTGACGGGAGGGCAGGGTTGAGACTGACTGTCAGTCATAGGGATGATGGAGGCGTCACCACCTGGTAATACACAGGACTTTTTAGACTGATTTTTGATTCCTTGTCAAACCACTGACATGGCAACAGAGTTGAGCAATACCTTTGTGAAGGATGAGATATGGATATTTAGGGATACAACAAACAGAAAAATAAACAGAAACTGTGAAGAAAGATGTGAAGATCCTGGTCATATGTGCCCGGTTGTAACAAAGATTAAAAAGAAGAAGAACACATCATATAGAATGTCAAAAAAACTCAGGGTTCATGGATAAATGTTGCACTACTCCACAGAAAAAATAAATATATCTAACGTGCAACACATGTGTACATGACAAAATACATAGCTTGATTTAAACCCTGTGAATTATTTTATGTAAATTATCAGTGGCCCCATTAAACAAATACAGACAGTCAGGTACACTGGGAGCATACTGGACTCACAGGGAGTGTGACTGGTGAAGAAGACGAAGGAAACTCCCGGCCAAAGCTTCCACTTGCCCTGCTGATCTGCCGGACAAAACACAGAGCTGTCCCTGCAACTCACAGCTCTGTGCAGCTCCTGGATCAGGTACCTGCAATTTCACACACAAAACGCTGAGAGTTTAAGCTCATATTGTACGTTCAACTGTCATTATGGAGTTACAGTGGCAGCTACTAAGACCAATACCATTACACACCTGATACACCCCCTCCTGGCAATGACTTCTGCATGGCTATCATTCAGCACGTCACCTAAGTGGATGAGGTAATAAAAAACAATAAAAACATTGATATGTATGTTTTCAGAAATTAAGACAATATTTGAAATGATGCTTTTGACAATGGACTTTTATAGTCAGTGCTCTCCACAAGTTGAGAAGTGTTTTGTTATGATTGGAGGTCCTTAAAGATGATTGTAAAACAACACTGTACTCACTAGCTTCTTTCTAGGGAAGATACTTTTTCATGATGACACATTTCTGTCAACATTTTTTTTTTTAATCCAAGTGTGCACAGCACATTGAACTGTGCACACATGGAATGCAAAAGTACCAAAATCTATTTGGCTGTTTATGGAAGATGGACTCACTGATTCTTCAGCAACTAATTGAGGACCACAATCAAGACCACACACCTTTGGGACTCATAGCAGCGCGTCCAATACATTTGGTCCCAGTTCCCAGAGAAACAACCTCCATCTTATCTGTAAAAGGGAAAAAAAAAAACATTTAATTAGAATGTCATAACAACTTAGCATTTTTTGTCTATGTACTTTCACATTTGTCCTCATATTCAACACATTTTCATATCATGTTTCATGGGCTTTGAATTCTCATTTGTGTGTAGACAGTTGTGCATGGTACAGTTGTGTCACTGCCATGATCAGAAAGAAAACACAAACTGTCACCTGCTGCTGAGAGAAAACTGGTCAGGACGTCCCAGAGTCAAACAAAACACACCAAACAGAGAGTCTGCAATGAATTAGAAGCATCTGGAAGACACGTGTCAGTGTCCACAGTCAAGTGTGTTTTAGCTGAGAGGCTGACGTGCGAGAAAGAAGGTCTTGATCCTTAAAGCTCAACTGAAGTGTGCTGCTGATCACATAGAAAAAGAAAAAAAACCTCCTGGAGGAAAACTCCAGAATGTTGTTGTTTGACCACAACAAGCAGATATATGTTTGGAGGAGAGAAGGTGAGGCCTTTAACCCCAAGAACACCCCACCTGCTGTCAGCTGTTTTTCTGTCAGTGGATCTGCTGCTTAAAGAAAGTAAATCGTACAATGAAGAAGGAGGATTGGCCCTTAGGTGCAGCTGGGTGTTCCAACAGGACAATGATCCCAAACGCACATCAGAAGTGGTACATTTTTGATCCAGCAGATGTGTTCATATTTTCAGAAGAGCTAGAATAATTTCATTACAGATACAAACTTCATGAAGGTTTTTTTGTGCCAAAGTAGTATGTGTTCCTCTCACTACATCATCGCAAAAATAAGTAAAGGATGCTGCAGCTATAGCTCGTTCCGCTGTCCAACCTGTGTCAGAGTTAGCACACCGGGTGACTTTGACCACAGCGGCCAGCAGGGTCCACTCTCTGCCCGGCTCAGGCTTCCCTCTCCGGGGAAGTTGGTTGAAACGCTCGTAGCACAACCTGGCGACTTCATCCGCGTTGACCATGTTGCACCGAACGGGGCCGTATGAGTGTGAGTGGAGGCTGACGGGCATTACAAATGCAACTTCAGTTAACGGTAAATATATTTTAAGTAGTCACACTGTCACCTCAACTAAATCTAAGCACTATGTTGACAGGCTTCAGCCGGATGAGCTGCTTGGAGGAACCTCGAGAAGACAAGGCAGTTACTTCCGGGCCGAACCAAGGAAGGCTGTACTTTCACAATAAAGGTCCTAAACGGTAAACCGACTGATTTGATAATTCATGTATAATAACTAACTGTAAAAGTGTAGTAGTATCCTTTTTAGTAGGCATTATATTAGTTTAAGTGACGGGAGAGGTCATCGAGATCATCGAGATGTGAAGTTGCCATTGGCCCTTCTGCCACTTCATTAAAGCATTAAACAAAGAACATAAACGGTTACTGTGCTTCCGATAATAATAATAATAATAATAATAATAATAATAATAATAATAATAATAATAATAATAATAATAACTATTACATATATATATTTAAACATACATATAGATACATATATACTATATATATATATATATATATATATATATATATATATATATATATGTATATATATATATATATATATATATATATATATATATATTATATATATATATATATATATATATATATATGCCATTACAATGACTAGTCATTTAGTTTTATTCAAACCTTTAAATCATCACTTTCACTGTCTAATAAATGGAGTAGGGAGTAAAAAGTCAAAAGTAATTCGTTCTTGCTATTGAATGATACTTGCTATATTCCAGACAATGTGTATTAATAGTAAAATGTGTTGTAGAGTGGGGTAGTTATAAGTGTTATTAATATTTGAGTTGTAGTGGTATCTGTAGCAGCAGCCACAGAGTCTATAACCTGTTAAATCTAAATGTGTATTGGATCCACTGTCAGTTTCTATACTTTTAACAGTATGTTGTTTTTCTGAGCTTCTCTCAAGACGCACTGAGGACAGGTTCTCTTGTTAAAAGGTTGTTCTGTTTTTTACCCTGTGATCAGGTAAATATAGATGCATTGAACTGTTTGGTTTTTATCCAAACAGATGCAGAATTCATCATGTATGAGCTTTTTCATTATTTCCCCAAAAAGCAGAGGCTAATTTGTTTGTACACAAGTGCACATATCAAAGGGTAGAGCAGAATTTCTTAATACATATTACCTTAATCTATATAATATGCGTACAGGACACTCACTGATTGAGTTTTATTAAACTCTACAAATATTAAAGTCATTAAAGTCATTTATTTAAAGGAACAGTCTACCCAAAAATGAAGATTCAGTCATTATATCCACTCACCTCTAGTTGTGTCAAGTTCCATAGTCCACAAAATATTTCTAGGGCTTCACAGCAAAACAGCATTCTTCAACAACTGAAGGAGATGGGGACTTGTTTTGAAACGGCAAAAACTCCAATTCACATATCTTCATTCTGTTTCCTACAGTACCAGAGCTGGGAAGTAATGAAATTCAATTACTCGGTTACATAGATTTTCCGGTATGTGTAACTTACTTGTCTTTTTTTTGACAACTTTTTACTTCTCCTCCCTACATTTTAACAGTATCTGTACTTTCTCCTTCTTACATTTTCAAAACAGGCTCCTTACTTTAGTTTTGATACATTTGAGGGGAATGATTGATAACTGTTTTATTCGTGATTGGTGGAGTAACCTTCCCTCCAGTATATAATGGGAATGAATGGGACCTCACAGCACTTGAACTACTCCTCCAATCTGGTGAGCCGTGATAATATGAGGCAAACAAGATGAAATAACGCTTTACTTCATCAACATGAAAGTAACTGATCAAATGGTTTGTTAGGAAGTTATTCTTTCAGCCACAGTGTGAAAAGTTTCCAAGAGTCATACTTACTTATCAAGTATCTGATATTTATTAGGGCTGTCAAAGTTAACGCGTTAATAACGCGTTAACGCAACGTCCTCTTAACGCCGTTAATTTTTTTAACGCGCGATTAACGCTCAGTATATTTAAAAAAAAAAACAAACAAAAAAAAGCAAAACGCGCATTGTATGATTACGGCCGTCGGCGGAACCCGTAGTCTTGATACAGAGGGTGGCAGAAGAAGAAGAAAGGGAATCAGAAGAAGAAGAAGCAGGGTTGGCGGTTTGTTAAAAAAACGGCAGACTGAAAAGCAGCACTCGCTGCAAACTCCTCATCTCTGTTGTCACTTACGGTGGCGGACATTTGTTTCTCCATCGCCCTGATCATTTTGCAGAACACTCTCTCGTGTTGTGGCCGTTTGCTGATAACTCATCCCCGCATGTTTATCTCAGGCTCCTCGCTAGCCTTCTTCCTCCCTCCAGCAGGCAGAGAAACGTCTAGCAGCTGCTTCTCCCGAGTTTTCCTCTAAATATATCACGACAGAAAGTTTGAATTTCAAGTCGTACTTTTTATTGTTTTGCTGCACCGGAGCCATGGCGATCATCAGTGTGATACTGACTGACAGAAAGCAGCACACTGTGTGAAAAAGGCGAAGAAGAAAAATGTGCAGTGTCAGTGGACACCACTTGCAAGCCAAACACACGGCAGATGCAGAGAGCCCGTCGCCCCCCCTCGCCAAAAGCAGACAACCCTGGATTTATTTTCCTGCATGATTTGAAGTGTTGAATAAACGCTGAAAGCGCAAGCATATTTGACCTTTCTTATGTTGTTAAAAGTATTAAGAACATGAAAAAATACATTAAGATACATTTAGAACAGAAAAAAATGTGCCAAAAAAATTGCGATTAATTTGCGATTAATCGCGAGTTAACTATGGACAAAATGCGATTAATCGCGATTAAAACAATTGATCGTTTGACAGCCCTAATATTTATATATTTAAGTATTAAAGTACAAGTAAATGTAAATTATGCATATATCAGCATATATTGATAAACCGTATACTATGGGTCGATTTATAATCAGCCTTTGAGTATTTGAGTGAATGTACTTAGTTACATTCCATCATTTATTTTGGCTGTATCACTGGGAAAATTTCTAGGCCTGTCAGCTTTTTTGGTCTACAAACAAAACAAAACTATCCCTACTATCATGTCCCTATAGCATGCCTTGTTGTAGTTTAACCCTAATTTCTCACAAAAAAGGATCAACACAGCTCAAGATTGAAATCTCATTTATTTTAGTTATGTACAGGAGAAAAATGCTGAATTTCACAAGTAACAGAAAAATAAAAAATAAAATCACATCTCATCTCTCTAGCCTCTGTAACAGAGGTGCACTAGTTCTGAATAACAGCTCTCTGTCTCTTGTATAGACACACTCATGCACTCATACACTACCTGTCTTTGTTCCACACTCTCCGTCTCTCTTTCAGTCCCGCAATTTTAAAATGTTAAAAAATGTATTTCTCTCTGGTAGATATGTTATACTGCATTGCTGCTGTGCTGTTGCTGTGAGTCGTTTCTGACATTAAAATGATCTTGTTGTCGGGTTTTGGTGCGTTTCTAAGCAGTGAGTAGAGGTGTTTGTGTGGAAGGTGAGACTCTAGTCAAATATAATTCTCTGTATGTGCCATCTTGTCCGACCCACATGGACATACACACCATCTATAGGCATATACACAATGGCATTAATCTGAGCAACCACACACGTACACACAGATAAGCGTACACACTCCTCCTCTACGTTCTTGTGTCTCACTCTCAAAATTCATCTCATGATTCAGTTCACAAACATGTTTTTCCCCTATGTGAGGGGCTATAGATGACAAGGTGATTCCTCAGCCCTGTGATTAACAAATGCAAAATAATAATTTTAAGAACAAAAATAATCCCATTGAATTAAGTCTTCTCCTTGATTCATCTTGTGTCCATTTCCTGCATCACTCCTGTCCGAACCCCTCCGTCTCCTCGATGGCGAACAGGAGCTTCTCTCTGAGCTGCTCTAGGCTTCTGTAGGGCGGCAAGTCCAGACGATTGAAGCTGTGAGGAGGAGACACAGGTCAAAATTGGTCCTTCCTCTTTGTGATCAGAGTGTACACAAAAATGTATTCATGAATCTTTGCTCTTTTAATTAATTAATTTTACACCAGTTTTTGATACTATTCATGGTAGCAAGATTTTCTACACTAGCCTGTTAATCCTGCAATTATTTCTAAATTTACTGGAGTATCTTTAGCTGTTAACCTGCAGATTTGTGGATTGTCGCTAACATTTATAGATGACTCTCCCTTGTCTCCTTGACGCGATTATTGCAGTGCTAAAGGTGCTGCGACACAGCATAAAGGAGAAGAGACTTCTATTCTATCCAGCTGATTTAGCATAAGCTGCAGTGTATATTACCAGCAACCACCAGGTGGCACATGTGAGCAATCCAGTCCAGTCTATAGTGAACACATTTCTCTCCTCCCTCTGGAACTGCTCCGGTTAAACAGAGCATTTCTTACAATGTAAACTGTTTCAAGATTTCAGTGTCCTTATTGCTTGGCATCATGTAAAAACACGATAAGAATCAAACACATAATACACAGGTAAGACAAAGTAAGAGTTGTTTGAGCTTGTGAAATGTAATAAGTAGGAGAGAGGTTTTCCCCTCGATCCATTTCCTGGGACAGGGACAAATAAAATTACATGTTTTATTTCTTCACATTCTGTGTGTGTGTCTGTAGCAGACAGTAGCAGCAGCATTATTATTACCGTGGACCTTTTTGCTCACTTAATGGGCCATCGTCCAACAGGTCTCCCAGCCCCCGCAAGGTGCATTGTCACACTGAGAGTGAGAGCCTTTAAATTTGAAAAAAACTTCAAATTTGGTGTTTTGTTATCTTTTTTTTAATCTTAAATCATTCCTATTGAATAGCAGGTACCGCAGGGACGCGAAAATACAGATAAAAAGAGTAATAATAACTGTGTGCGCAGCTGAGTGCGATCAGCGGACAAACGACTGCACAGGGCTGTCCACACCAAGATCAATAACTAGGCTGTACCATGTAGGACCTACTCATAACATTCAAATGACCACTTCATTTTTTTCCATCAGTTAGTTACTATAATAAGAAATAGAAAAATAAAGAAATTGACAATAATATATGGCAACAATCACAGTATTTTAATCACAATCACAGCATCCCAAATTATCCCAAAGAATTATTCATTCTAATATATGATGGCTGGTTTACTAACTACTAAAGTCATGCATATTGTGCTAAATACAAGGGATCTTATCTGTATTTACAGATAATTTACAATTAAGTAGCCTGAATCTGCACTCTGTGCACTGTTGCGGTAACTCAGTGACAAGCACATCATATGAAAGGAGAGACACCCTGTTTTTAAGGACATTACTCAGTCAGTGTTGACCACATGAACAGATGAGGCAGCAGCTTACCATGTGTGGCTTCTCGGAAGCCAAGTCTCCTTCCCCACCTTGTCTATACAGAACTTCTGGGGACCGTTACTTCCTGTGGAGACGAAAGACAACACAAGAAGTTACAGTATTTAATCAAATATCAGTTTAAATGTTTTTCATCATAACTGTCTTAGTATATATCTAAAGATGTGTATTAATAATTTTAACCATGAATTAATTTTAACCGTGAATTAGTTTTCAAATAATATTTTAATAAATAATAGGAAAAAACAAATGAGTTCAGGGAGACCTGTTGGTTTACTTACAGTAAACTGTAACATTAGGGGTGTCATGATTAAATTAAATTAAACTTTAGATTTACAGTTATATTCTTTTTCAGCGCTGACACGTATTGCCTAAGTTTGGTTTCTCCAATCTGTCAGAGTAAACCCCCTCCACCAAATCAAGGATTCTAAAAAAAAATATATACCCAATATTTCTGATGCTGTAACAGATACAGCTGGCAACAGTGATTGTCTTTGGGCTGTACAGTGTGTCTGAAGTGCAGCTGCAGGCTACCGGTAAGCTAGCTGTTGTTTTCTGTTCTTTGGTGGGCAGGGTGAAAAGAAAGAAAATACTGGGAGGCTGATCCTGTTTTTGATTTTGATGATCAAACTTGAGATCTCATTTAGACTGATTTAAAAGTGAAGTCGTGACACCCCTAGACAACATATTAAATTCAACTATAATGTACATTTCCACAGCACCGATTCCAGCAGTACATCACAGTCATGTTATACTCACCACTCTGCTGCTATTAACAGCAATTACTATTTCATCAACCTGATACTTCCAGTTTTTCCTTTATTCCGTTTCTCCTGACCGTTATTAAGATGTCAATGTAACCTGGTTTAGATTTTTTAACATTAAAAGTCTACAATATAACACCAATAATGTTTAATGTATCTGAGTTGAATTCATAAAAGCCTAACATGAATCAGGACTGGAAACTGAGGTGAATGAAGATGACATTTCTCTTGGAGAAGAGACAGTGAGAGCAGCAGGGAGCTGAGTATGACACCAGTCTGGGTTTGTACCGTTGGATTTAGTGCTGCCGAAAATATTATTAATAAATGAATGAATAATTATCCAACATGGTTTATACAGTTGTTTAGACAGTATGATATTCTTTGCTTTCTGTTCTGTGCTGCCTTGTTTTGATGATTTCATCTGTTTCCAGCATTCTCAGAAAAATGAATCTCAACAAAATGATAGACGTCCTCTGTGTGGATAGAGTGTTATTTACCTATGAGCTCAGCAAAGCCTCCCACGGGCAGCCGACAGGTTCCTGTTACAAACTGAAGCAGACGGATTCTCTTTTCGTTGTCCATCTCTTTCACCACCTGCAGGAACACACACAAACATATGACCACTCGTGCACACCACAACACATGTACTTCATCATTGCAGAAGTGTTTTTAGGTCAAGCCTTATGCTCAATGAACCAGAGTGTCCGTACCTGCCAGAACCAGTGAATCTGCTTGCTGTTCTTGGTGTAATGTCTGTAGATGGTGTTCTTCTGCCAGTCAGTCAAATCGATCTCCTGCATCCCACACAGCATCAACTGCAATACACACACAAATACTTAAAGGCCAGTCAGTGTGTGTCCTTTATTGACTCATCAGCAGGCAGAGGACAAAATGGGACAGGACAGCGTGAACACAGTGAGTCAGAGAATGTCCCATCTGGACTCCAGACTAATTTAATACACTGTTTCTGTTAGACTGTTGGGTGTCTGCTGGGATATGGACTCATTTAGATGAGAGCTCAGCTGCAGCAGGAGTCAAGGAGAAACTGCTCATCAATCAGGATCTGGAGTCATTTCCACACTAAACCACAGTCAGGACTCACTCCAGCTGCACCTCAATTCATCCTCTTAGCATTTCAATCTTAGAGAACCTTTTTTTGTTTCCTAAGCGACAGAAACAGACAGGAACAGACAGTCATTGAGGTAGTATCAAGTGATAGCCCCAGACTTCATGTAGATCTGTGTACCTTGCCAACAAGCTCTGATAGAAAACTTCAAGCACATTTTACCTTCTCTAGTTCATATTTACTCTTCCTTTTATTTCAATATCTCTCACTTATTTTTCTCTTGTATTTATTTATTTTTAATTAGGGCTGTCAAACAATTAATTTTTTTAATCGCGATTAATCGCATTTTGTCCATAGTTAACTCGCGATTAATCGCAAATTTAATTTAATTTAATTTTTTTGGCACATTTTTTTCTGTTCTAAATGTACCCTAGTGTATTTTTTTCATGTTCTTAATACTTTTAACAACATAAGAAAGGTCAAATATGCTTGCATTATGAAAATGTTTATTCAACACTTCAAATCATGCAGGAAAATAAATCCAGGGTTGTCTGCTTTTGGCGAGGGGGGGCGACGGGCTCTCTGCATCTGCCTGTGTTTGGCTTGCAAGTGGTGTCCACTGACACTGCACGTTTTTCTTCTTCACCTTTTTCACGCAGTGTGCTGCTTTCTGTCAGTCAGTATCACACTGATGATCGCCATGGCTCCGGTGCAGCAAAACAATAAAAAGTACGACTTGAAATTCAAACCTTCTGTCCTGATATATTCAGAGGAAAACTCGGGAGAAGCAGCCGCTAGACGTTTCTCTGTCTTGTCCCCAAGAGAGTGAGAGAAACGGAGATTCAGCGTCTGTCCGAGGAGGACAGCAGCAGGGCCAGGCTGCCTGCTGGAGGGAGGAAGAAGGCTAGCGAGGAGCCTGAGATAAACATGCGGGGATGAGTTATCAGCAAACGGGCACGCCACGAAAGAGTGTCCCGCAAAATGATCAGGGCGATGGAGAAACAAATGTCCGCCACCGTGAGTGACAGCAGAGATGAGGAATTTGCAGCGAGAGCTGCTTTTCAGTCCGCCGTGTTTTTAACGAACCGCCAACCCTGCTTCTTCTTCTTCTGATTCGCTTTCTTATTCTTCTGCCACCCTCTGTATAAAGACTACAGGACGGCCGTAAATCATACAATGCGCGTTTTTTTAAAATGTATTTATTTTTTTTATACTGAGCGTTAATCGCGCGTTAAGAAAATTAACGGCGTTAAGAGGACGTTGCGTTAACGCGTTATTAAGGCGTTAACTTTGACAGCCCTATTTTTAATATATATGAATCTGTCTTTTTGTGAAGCACATCATACTGATTATTAAATATGAGTGGAAACTTGGTTCAAGAAGCCAGGAAATTTGAAATTTCTAAAGCACTAAATTTATCACATTTCTTCTGACTTTAAAAAGCATTCCTGGCCCTCGCACTCCTCCTCACCTCCAGCTCCTTTTCGTCAAAGTAGCGAAGCCACTCCAGAGGAACCACCTCATTGAAGCCGTCCAGGAAGGCTTTGGTCTGCTCCTCCACCCCGCGGGTGAACCTCCAGTCTGTCAGCAGGCTGTGGGAAGAAGTGTGGTTGGTTTAATGGTTTGGTCTGCATCTCTGACAACATTTCTCTTTTGTAATTACATTTCACCATTCTTCTCTGTGGTTATCACTGCTTACGTAAACGTACCTGATGTACTCCTCCTTGTTTTCCTCGGTGACCAGCTCGTTCTCTCCGTCGTCTTTCAGCTGATGAGTGGAGACCTTGCCAAGGATCTCCATGTCCTGTGCAAAATACAGCTCCACACCACACTCCTCCAGGTTGTTCTCTCTGGACATGCAAACAGAAACACACCCTTCATTTAAGGCAACAGCCTTTGCTACATTTCTACAAGAAATATAATTCTTTTATATTACAAATTTCCTGCTACTCAGCCTTTTAGGCACTGGGTTGGAGATCTGTTAACCCCTCTTCTTTGAGAAAATCTGGCTCCAACATAGACCTAAACCTCATCACTTCAGTGCATGTGTCCTTTTATGTGTGTAATTATTAATTAGAAAACCATAACATGTTCCCTTCTTTAAGTTAAAAAAGGAATAGAGAGAATTGCAAGCGGCATCAGAACCAAAGTTGCACATTTCTTATTTCCACCAAGGAGGTTATGTTTTTGTCTACGTTTTGTTTGTTTAATTGTTAATTGGTTATTTAGTTGGTTAGTCAGCAGGATTATACAAAACTTGGATAGAGGATGGGTCTCGGTCCAAAACAGACTCCATCCACTTTTGGTGCAGATCTGCATAAAAGGCCAGACCCAGGAATTTCAGACTTTAATTCTGACATGATAGGGCATTTTTCCACATTTAATGTGGATCCAGCTGATTAAAATATGTTTTATCATCTAATAATCCACTGGATCTCAACCTGAGGGTTGAAACTGCCAATAGGGACGAGATTGATTTCAGGGGTCATCAGATGGTTTTGAAAAAAAAAAAAAAAAAACATGTTCTAGACTGAGAATAGTTTTAACATTACAATGCCTGTACCAGTGGCTCAAAATAGATTTTATTGAGTGTTATTGCTAGGGTCAAAGCGTGTGTGAGTTCTGACTGACAAGCACACAAAAATACCTCTTTTTCATTTTGGCACTTTCAGGACTGTGAGTTAAATGTCTAAGTGCTAGGGAGAGGGTGGGTTTTTTTCTGGGATGTTGCAAATCAAAGAGGTTGAGAAAAATTACTATAATCTTCCAGCCTAATAATCAGTTGATCATATATCATTTGCATACTATTTATGTAAACAAGTATAATTTACTTGTTATTTCAACATGCATGTTAATTTATTGAGAGAAACTAAATTTTGATACTACAGTACATTTAATATAGTCAGACAGTTTAGGACTTTTACTTGAGTACCATTAATGTGGGCAACTTTCACTTTTACTGTTATTTTTTATTGACATTATAACATGATACCTTCACTTTCACTCAAGACTTTTGGGTACTTTTTACAACATTGCTTGAGAGCATACAATTGCTCTCAAGCAAAAACATTCAGAGATGACCTGTCCTGTGTTACTTACTTGACCCACATGATGGAGTTATAAAACTCAGGGTCTATGGACTCCAGGTCTTTGAGCGTGGGTTTTTTGTCCAGCATGCGCTTGTAGAAGGGCAGTGTGAATCCTGTATCGATGAACTTTCCGTGGTACAAAGCCTGCAGGGAGAATTTGTTACATTAGAAACCACAATAAGGAATGTCAGTTGGTATTTACTAAACCTGGTGATATGGCAGGTTTGAGTCACTGGATCAAACACAGTAGACAAGAGAGGGGAGTATTTTTCCTCTGCTGTTCTTTGGTGATTTATAGTGTTATTGTATGGCCATTGATGACATATGGTTCACATTTGTTCCTGACAAACGACACATATGTTCTTCTCCATGGCTCATTGTTTGTTCTGATGATTCATCAGGGATTGTTTCATGCCAATTCAAGTGTTAGAAATGCTTTAACAGCCAGTCACCTTTACAGGAAACATGAATGGGCCTTTTATTTTGTAATCATGGCAGCTTGTTAGAATTATTTTCCTCAATCATTTACAAGCGAAAACTTCACACCTGCTACAAATGAGGATTGATTATTGGGCCCAAACCAAAACTCATAATTCATGTAAGATCTATGCCACTATCTAAGTATTTCTACAGCTGCAGGGACAAAAGGTGACATACTGTATGTATTTGTTTCGATTGTACCTGCAGACGAGTACTTCTGACTTTAAAATTACATTCCGGTGACTTATTCTGTACCTTCTATCCATATTTTCATGGTGAAAACCACAAGGAGTCACTGAGATTAGATCATGATTCAGAGACAAAACACTACACTAACTGAAGACATGTACACAGCTGTGAATCAAGTCATCATCTGCCCTCATTGAGTGTGTGTTCCCAGAGAGGTAGAGTGAGTAGACTCAGCCAGACAGAGCTGTTTAATGTTATAAAAACCGCTGTGGGCTCCAAGCTGCAAGAGCCAAGAACAACACAGGCACCCGCTGACTGACTCAGTGACAGTCTGTTCTGTCTTGCTGTATCCTGATCATGTGTCTGTCTCACACCCAGTGAGACACACACACAGACAGACAGGAAGATTTATAGAAAGAGGAGAGGGTGTTAATGGAAAGTGAGCTGTAAAGATGGAAAGCAGAAAAGGTAAAGAAAAGAGAAGCGAGGAAGAAAAGGAGGCACTAAGAGTGGTTGGTAGAGACAAGTATCTTTATAAGGCAAGTCAGCATAGTGGATTTTAGGACTAAATATAACCAGCTGCTGGCGGGTGTGGGCTGGGTGCGGCAGTGAGGTCATGGTGTGGGTGAGGGGTGGGGTGGCAGACGGAAGGAGGGGTGGAGGGTGTCGGTTTTTGGGGCTTACAGCTTTCTGGAGTTGATCCCAGAAGGAGGTAGACATTATAGTACATACAGTAAGTCATGTTATTGAAGGTTACAAACTGTTGAACTGTACACATCTTTAAAACGATGTAGTGCTAGTAGGGACCCTCGCTGAATGCTTGAACCTCTGTCTGTGTCTCTACTGTCACTATCAAATTACTGCAAAATGCCCAAACATAACCATAAAAGACAGAACTATGCCATTGGAGCGACTCATCAGGAGTTAGGCTCCATAAAATATATATCTAAAAACATCTCATAAATATGTCAGCACACACATGTGGACACAATGGCTCTGTCTGTGCTGATCATTCAAGGGAAAAATCTCTGTATACAGCTGTTGTTCAACTGTACTTAAAAAAGTGAAAATTCTGCTCATATAAAGCTGAAAGAAAACGTGTTTCATGGCTTTAACACTTTCTTCTTAAAAAGATGGACAGTTAAAATTAAAAATTTGAAAAATTAATACAAATTCAAAAATGGATTGAACTAGTGTTTTCTTATCAAAATGAAGAATGCTCCGACTTACTACTTTTTTACCTAGATTTAATATGAATGTTTATACGCCACACAACAGCTCTTTGACAAGAGTCACAACGATTAGTTAATAAATCGATTAGTTGTTCTAAAAAAAATTATCACCAACTATTTTTATTTTTGTTTACAGTTTATTAATCATTTCAGTTATTTTATTAAAAAAAAGTAGAATTTGCTGGTTCCACCTTCTTAAATCTGCTTTTCTTTGTCATTTTTGAAAGTAAATGAAGAGCAGGTTCATTAGGGACTATTTGTTGAAACAGTGAATACAATCTGAAGATGTCACTTTGGAATCTGGGAAATTGTGATGACAGTTTTTCTTTTCTTTTTCTTCTTTTTTTTTTTTTTTTACATTTTATAGACTAAATAATAAATAGTACAAATAATCAGCAGATTAATAATGAATGAAAATGATCATCTACTGCTGCCTGATGTGAGCTTTCAGATATATTAAAAGGCTCCTCCACCAGCAGGAATCTGCGCAGGCAGTTTGGGACAATGGGAGAGTTTTAGAAGTTTGTGGACAGCTCAGACAATGATCACGAAAGAAAATGAAACAAGTTGAAGACCGAAAAAAGGCTTGAGGTGGAATTTTCTGTTGCACAAACACAAAGGAGCGACAATAGAACAGACAAAGACATGTGTTGCCTTTTGAAGTACAGTGTCCATGACAAATCAAATTTCAAGTCTGATTTTACCAAACTACTCCAAAGTGAAGCTCACCATGGCGATGAAGCGTCCGATGAAGCGGAAATATGTGAGGTGGTCGGGATTAATGGAGGAAGCTGGGTTGATCTGCAGACAGTAGTTGTTCTTGCCAGCATATTCGAACAGACAGTACATGGGGTTGAGAACCTCGTGGGAAAGAAGGAAGAACCACTCCCTGCAGAGCAACAGGACAGAAACATCATTACAGCAGAGGAACATATGCTGAAGTATGGTAATCATGTCAGTAGTCAGCGCACATGCTTGATCATTATCTATTTAAAAAATGTGCATAATGTTAAAAACAACAATTTATTAATTAAAGACCGGTTCAGTATAGGAAATGGAGGAGCAGAAAATCAATTAATCATGGCTTGGTTGGCAGGTGACAAATCAATGATGGAGAAAAGAAAAGACATCTCGTCACAAATACAGACAAAACAATTATCGCAGTACATTTAATGCACAGACAGAACATGATCCACAAACACATATAATAGCAAATAATACAAAACAAAACAACAAAAGTGACATTAAAACACAGTTATTCTTCTGCTTAAGAGGATGTAACAAACATGTGAGGAGATGTTGCTTCTCAGTAAGTTTCATCCCAACACAACTCTGGACTGTACAATGTCCGTCAGTTTCAGGCAAGTCTATCTTTAAGTATAGTGAGCTTAGAGTTTGTCAATTTTCTGAATTGTCTGCAAGTTTCACACTGCTGAAGATGATTTAATGTCACTTGGCACTTAATGTGGGATGTGGTCAGTTTTCTTTCTTCTCTGTATCTAATTATAGTATTTTGAAATATCCATGTTCTAAATGTGATGGGGAAGTCTCAAAAATCTAATTTTATTTGTTTAATACAATCAAATTACATAAAATTGTATGTTAGTTCAAGTCTAATTTCATTTAAGTTTTGAAATCCTGTATTCAATAAATACTGAATTACATTTGCATATAGACCGAGTAATTATGATATTGAAATAATTGTTTAGATTGCTCTCATGTCAAGCCAGAAACTTCCTGGAGACCCAGGTGATTGCCTTGTCGACGTGAGGAAATTGTCATTAGATACACTTTTGTTGTGATTTAGTGCTATACAATTAGAGAATGACTAATTAATTGATTGATTGACTTATTGATTGATATAGTTGCCCAGAACAGACAAACTAAACACTGGCTATACAGAGGGCCTTTTTCGTTTTTAGTGGCCACTATATGAGAGGGTGAGATGAGGGGTATTCTGCTGGTTGCAAACTGAAACCACACCACTAGATGCCACTAAATCCTACACACTGGATCTTCAAACAAACCAGATACATATATTCAAGCTTCACATTTACTGTTGTAAAAGGGAATAAACATATTTCCTAGAATGTAAAATGATTTAATTAGAACAAGACAGTAACTTCTCTTAATTTGGGCTATTTTTCTATGGCAGCCTTCTGTAGTTCAGCTCTAAAAAATAAGAATTTTGTCAACCTAATCTGGAGTTGTATAATTTAGAATATAGAGTACACCAACAAATCTATACACATCCTAAAACCACACTAGACACATAAAAATTATATGAAGACAAAACATACAAAGTGAAAGATAAATACAAAGGGCAGAATAAAAAGACACAACAGACTGTGTAAGGATGCGTGTTAGAGGGGCCACCAGCAGTACCACCACCAGCCGCAGCACCAGAACCAAGCGCTCCCAAGGCCCCTGCCTCTCTGCTTGGGGTTTATGGGAGGGTATGGACTGACGAACGGACGGACGGACGCAGACACCTCCCAACATCCCGTCCGTGGTTCTACCCTGTGGTAGAACAGCATGATGTCACCTACCATAGGGTAAAACCACTGACGTGACACCGGAGACAGAGACACAATGCAAAACCAAACAGAAAAAATGAGAACACCGCCAACGTAAAATTAACAACATATACAGGAAGGAAGACCCGGAACACAGCAGACGCAGGGGGCAGGATGAATACATGTGATGGGTGGATGAGGGATGGGGACAAAGGGAAGGAGGACAGACATGTTGCAAGAGGGTAGGAGGTGTTGTATGGTTTCAGGAAGCAACATTAAAAAGGATTGTTAAGCAATTTACAGTATGACCTCTACTGCCACCAGTGAGAATTTCATCTGCACACACAATTCGCTGACACACCAATCTACCGTCTACCAACTTTTTTTTAGGATCTTTTAAAACAGTTTTTCATTTTGCCTGGAACTGCAGTAAACAGGAGGAGGAGGCTGGTGGAGAAACAGAGAAGTGGCAGTAACAGGAGAAACACACCATCACCGTCTCCAACATTAAAAACAAATGTTAATATGACATAAAAACAGTCCCTGAAAAAAACCCAACACCTTTAGTATCCCTCGCGAAATGACAGAATGTGAGGTGAAGAAGAAAGGTATGTTTTGTTGTTTCTCTCACCTGGCAATGCCACCATAGTCCAGCCCTTCTTCACCTCTCATGATGATGTAGAGTCGGCGGCGAAGGTCGTATGGCTTCACATTCATGATCTGATGACAGCACACATACAACATTAAAACCAATGATACACGAATGACACACAAAGAGAATGGGACATTTATTTTCACGTTCAAAGATTAGTGTATTATGTTGTAAGTTGTATTATGGGTAATGCATGGATAATGTCACATTCTTCTTCCTTTCCTTTCATTCATTTTCAGAGGCGAGTGATTGTTACATACTACTTGACAATAATATCCATCCACCATGTTTCAGATTCTTACTAGATGTATGGCATATTTGTTTCCTGCTGTATGAAAGGACTCATCTGAACCCAGATTACAGATACTTAGATCACAAAGACTGATAGAAATAAGTGGAAAATGTTAAAAATTGTATCCAGATAAAAACTGTAGATATGTCTGGTATTCAAATATTGTAATGACTGTAGAGTTCAGATATTGGGGTTAGCCAATAAGATTAGCTTTTGTGTTTATTAGAGATGTCACTAACCTGCTGAAAGGAGTCCTCAAACAGTGTCTGTCTGGACACAGAGATCTTTACATGGCTGGGCAAGGCATTGGACTGCACAGAGACAGAAACAGAAAAAGTTAGAATGTACAGTATGAGTACAGTATACACAGACATTAGTTTGAGTCAGTATGACCTCCTGAAAGGCCTTGTGGGGCCTTGGCAGCTGCTGGACACCACAAGTCTCTTAATTCTCACCTCTAATTCCAACCCTAATTCAGTTTTGATCCTTAAAAGGTCCAACTAGTAAGATAGTTGATTGTTGAGTCTTATTAAAATCATCAGATAATGACACTTTGGGTTTCCCAGATCATGAAATATGAACACTTTTAGGGTTTGTAGGTCACATCTGCCACCCACCCAAAGTGTCTTTTGATGAGTTGGAGACTCAACAATCAAGTGGACCTTCAAGGCCTTTACGCATTGGGGGTGATTTTTTTCTAATGCAATTTATTTCCACATCAATACATTTTTTACAACTTTTTCTGCCACGGCTATTTCACAACAAACGGGACTATTATGCAATCGAAACATTTTTCTGAGGTTTTGCACCATGAATAAGGACATCAAAAAAATCATGTTGTGCGTATTAGACATCGCGTCACAACTCCCAATGACACTGGAGGACTTGTTCATTGTTGGTGTTTCTCATCACCCTGTATTTATAAGCTTATTTAGTTTACAGTCATAGCAGGTTACTGACTCAAACACTTATTCTCTCATTTGATCCATCTATGGTGATATCCAGCCAGGCAGATAGTATGCGCTCCCTGCACCCAAATACAATGGAGGTGAGTGGAGGTGAGTTTATGGAATTTAGAGCTTTGAAAAATTGCATTTCTACTTTACAGGAATACATATACAAGTATAAAATGTTTTTGTTTTTTTTTTACTATATAGGTGAACAGACCCAAACTCAAACAAGGTGAGGTGACTGGACACAAAGAGTTTAATTGCGGTTAACACTTACATGGCATAGGAAACGGAACTGGTGGTATTTCCACCTGAAGCTGCGGTCGTAAGCACCAGGTGAACCACCCTGCCGTGATCTGTAGAGAGAGAGCGAGAGACACACACACACACACACACACACACACACACACACACACACACACACACACACACACACACACACACACACACACACACGGAGAGAGAGAGAAGAGAGGAAACGATATCAATTGATCTACTCTGTTTAAGCAAAATCCATGAGGCATCCCGACTGGATAATTCATAATCTAAAACAATCACACTGGATACTTTGGTGTCTGATGTTTTCAGGTCTAAACTGTTAAGCTGATCAACGGACACATTTTTGTCTCCTTTAAGAAGCCCTGTTCCATGTTCCAGGTTTCAGGCCAGACACTCAAAGTAAATATTAAATTCACAGCAGCCATTCTGCTCTAGAAACGACTCGACGTGTCTGGGTCTCTGGTACAGAGGTGAGTCTGGGCCTGCAGCTGTGTTAGTATAAGCTCCACCAACCCACTGCACACACATGCTGGATATGTGCCTTGTCAGCACAGGAGAGGCTGAGACACAGAGACAAAGAGAGAGAGAGTTAGACAGATAATGGGAGGAAAGGAGGAGAGAGGGTGAAATGGAGGGAGAGAAGAAGAAGGAGGCCCCTAATGTGTCGGGTTTGTGCTCGCCACACTGCCAAGCACATCTTGGTTTGGGTTAGGAAATTAAGACCGCAGCGGCAGAGAGCTGGCCGCGGACACACACACAGACACACACACAGACACACACACACACACACACACACACACACACACACACACACACACAGACACACACACAGACACACACACACACAGTCCTGCAGGATCCTGTGTAAAAACAGTAAACTCTTTCAGGAGACCACTGGCCTAAAATACGTTCAGATATCAGCAGGAAAAGCAGCAAGTAGATGCGCACACACAAACACACCATAAGCTTATACACACTTGAATGTTGAGTTCAAATACAGAAAGGCACAAACACTGGCGCAGACACACACACACGTACACACACGTACACACACGTACGTACACACACACACACACACACACACACACACACACACACACACACACACACACACACACACACACACACACACACACACACACACACACACACACACACACACACACACACACACACACACCAGTGCATTCTGCAGTGGATCTGTTGTCACACATCTGCACATTCTCCTGACTTTTGTGGTAAGATTTGAGACTGCTTCAAGGCAAGGCAAACATCCACAGGCTGAGGTAAGAGGTGTGTGTGTCTGAGTGTGTGCTAGTATCAATATGTTTCTGTGATAAGATATGACTTTTTGTTAAAATATTGGTATTGAAGCTCGGGAAAGAAATGAAAGGTGATAGATAAAACATGGCCTCAAAGATACAAATAAAATAAAAAAGATGATGTAATCTAAAATACAGTTTTGACCTTTCTCGTGATCTTGTAAGGTTTTCACAAAGCGAGGGGATTGTTTAAATTAATATTTGCAATGCAGTTATGTCAGACTTAGGCAAATTCATTGTGCAATCATTTCTAAATTGAAAAAGAAGTGGATTTAATTCAATTAATTAGGATTTTCCATGGCGCGAAGATCATTTCCTCAGAATGTCTTTGCCTCAGTCGGTGACATACTGTGATTTTCTATAAAAGCAGGTTTGGGAAGTAGGGCTGAGAGAATATTTACCCTGACTCAAACCCAGGTCGAGGGTCTTTAAAGGTGGTGGTGCGCGAGTTGTGGTCCACAAAATATCGGACTCCCTCGGCGGTGTACTTCATCTCCCAGCCCGGGGGCAGGGGGTGCTCCTTGATCATCCTGCAACAGGGAGAGGGGCAGTGAGCACGGTCCCAGCCGAAGGGGCCCCGTCCTGGGGATGAAACTAACACACCTCCCCTGCCAACCTGTGGATCTAAATCCCTGGACACTAAATAGAAACCCTGCCTTGTACAAAATTATTGGCCATGCTCAGGTGGAGTTCATCTCCTTTGAGGATCCCAAAGGCATTAAAATTGGTGACTGAACAGTATTTTGAATGTGGCCAAGAATTCGTTCTTCAACTCTTACTGCAGCTTGTGCCTCTCATGTATTATCATTACAGTCGAGATCACAGAGTGTCAGTGTTTCTGAAAAATAAAAAGTTCTCAAGGTATTTTCAGAACCCTAAAAGACATTTTTAGCAAAACAGTGTTGCAACAGTCTTCTTAACAACTGGAGTAGACAGGGATCGGTTTTAAAGGGTATGAAATAACCGCAAACAACATAAATGGCTCCATATAGCTCATCCGCGCTAAGTTCAATTCTCCAAGAGTACAGAGTGCGAGGTCATTTACACCCATTTTTAAGCTGTAATTTTCACTGTAGCTGCTAAGCTAAAAGTGTTAGCATGCACCTGATCTGAAGTGAATGCACAAGCTCGACTGCACGTATATAAATAACATCTTTTCAAATCAGTTTGGGATACTGGGACTTCCAGAGGCTTGGTAGCTGTATGGAGCCATTTTGTGCTTCTTTTGCAGGTGTGTTTTTTATGATGTGTTAAAACAAATCCCAATTTACTTGACTTGTTGAGAAATGCTGCAATGCCGTTTTGCTGTGAAGCTCCGGAACTGTTTTGTGGACAACTGACTTTCTGTCAACCTGGGACTGAGAAGATATTGACTGAATTTTAATTTTTTCAAATGTTTTAATTTTTCCTTTAAATAGATTAGAGACAAAAGTAACCACATCGCCAGCTAGCCCTTATAATGGCATATAGATGCCCTGCAAGTCTGTGATGAGTGAGATTTACTTCATCTTACCGACTGGCTGACAGGAGGTTCGATTAGAATGATGAGGTGAGAGAAATAGCTCAGGAAGAGTTTAAATGTCAAAGAAATAGAGGGTGATGCTAGAAAAATGGTAAAATAAAGAGGAGATAGATCACGGGATAGTTTCCAAATTCATATCTGAATGTTTAGAGCTTGGGAAGCAGTGAGATTAACTAAAGTACTAGAATACTTCTTTTCTTTTACCACTGCTTTTTTTTCAGTAAAGAACAGTCAATTTTTAAAATAAATTCTGCCCTGTTCCTGTATACACAGGCCTAAAAAAAAATGTGTCAAATGTTGCGGAACATGCCTCTTTAAATTCCCTGATCAGTGGGAAACATGTACACATCATAAAGCAGATGACTCCCTCTGTCGTCACACTAAACTGTGTACGATAAATATATCTTTTTCAGTAGGAGCAGACACCCAAAGCAACATGCTGTCTAACAAGCAGGCAAACACATGCACACACTAACACACATCCAAGTTAATAGTTTTTCTACAGTCTCAGTCTCACCCTTGGGTCCGAGGATCATCCCACTGCGTTGTTCGCGTGTTGTGGTTGACAAAGTATATTCTGCCATTGTCCTGGCGCTTCTCTGTGGACACATAGAGAGAAAAGTGAGAGTTTTATGAGATTTGTGATGTTTGAAGTCTGAGGATTTGGAAAAGGCCTGGAATCAACTCCACAATAAATGGTCAGGGATCAGAGGGATCACCCGAGTGTCCAGGCTCACTCTCTCTTTTTGGCCAAAGAGAAAAAAATATCTCACCCTCATGATAGAAAACCAGCAGGATTGTGTGGTATTTCACTGTAGCTTGTTCTGAATACCTCACCAGGGCAAACCTTAGTCTGTGTGTGTGTGAGTGTTTTTGGAATTAAGGTTGTGGTTGAGGTGAGAGTCAAAGCGACCATGTCGTTAGGAATACAATACATGGAGCCAAGAAAAAAAAAAAAGGTGAAACATAGATAAATGACCAAATGGGAAGCACCTAAAACACAGAATACAATCTTATGGAAGAGTGTAAAATGTTCTATTTAAATTTTGTGTGTGTTTGTATAGTAGGCCACTGGTTTCAAGAGAGTGCCCCATCCTCCTTCCTCCTTCGCTCTGACATCTTTTTCTCATTAACAGGAGTGTGTGGAGGGCCCAGAAACAGTAGTGCTCACATTGCAACTCTCACTCACACTCACTCCACCCCCAGTTTACTATTAAGTTTAAATGCCCCCCCTTCCTAGTTTCTTTAATTCACCACTGTCTCTTTTTCTTCTCCTCCATCTTTCCCTCTTTTCTCCCATCTTTGTCTTTTTGAATCCAAGCCTTACAAAAAAAAAAAAGCAATGGAAGTGACCACAGATGAAAATGAGCGCGCCAGAGAAGCGAATCCGAGCCAGTGATATAATTGAGGTTTTTAGTCTTGAGGTACCGCAACATGTTGAAAAGGCATCATGGGCAGGGAGTGAGGGTTTTTGGAGAGAACATGGCCGTGTGATGAAGTCTGTGAGAATGTCGGTGGGACAGGAGCTGCCAGCAGCTTATGAATGAATGAATGTGTGTGACATGATTCTGCGTGGATCCGATTACATTACTCATTTGGGAAAATGTTGGAAGATGAAGAGTCCCATCAATAATGCGGCCTCTGTAATTTGTGGACTTTACAGTAAAGGCAGCATTATATATTGGACGAATTGATACAACATTAGCAGAGTACTGAAAAAAATTGTATTTAGATTTTCTACAATGGAATAATAATCAATAAAGGGAGCGGAGACATAATTTGGTCAATGAACAACTGATCTGCTCAAAGGGGACTACACGCAAGAGATTCAACAGCGACAGAATTAATGTTGGTTCTGATGTTGTAAAAAGGTTTGAAATCATCAAAAGTGTTCTCAAAGTTCTGTGAAGACAGAAAACACCTCCATGCTACAAACATTTTGCAACATTTCACCTAAACCTCGCTCCGTCACTGCAGTATGCAGACGTGAAAAGCATATATTCAACTAAATCATGAACCCAATGTCTATATATCAACCAATTGCATGGCTCGAATATTGACTACTGGCAAGAGTTAAAAAATAGAGTAAAAAATACACTACTGGTAAGACTGGGGAGGGTTTCAGGTTTTGATTGAACAGCTCAGACTTTAGAATCCAGTCTTGTCTGATTAGATTTGATCGAGCACAAGACACCACTTGGAGGTACGGAGGACAAAGTTTGACCAAAATGTAGTCTGCTGACGGAAGCCAAACCTCTAAACCAGTTCAGCACCCCTCACTGAGAGTATCTTGGCCTGGAGTGTATGCAAAAGGAGTGTGTTAGGCAAACTTACCCCATCCAGGAGGCAGAGGGCCCAGAGGATCATTTTCTACAGGAGCTCCGGACGGCTGAGGGAGAAACAGAGAGACAAAACAAATCCAATTAGGACACCTTTCTGTCTCTCTCCTCTCAGTTCAGCCTTCTCTCAGTGTTTGTCCTTGTTGTACGGTACAACGTGAAATTCTTCAGTCCATCCACTCTGTTTTTCAACACCACATTAGGATGAGGAGGGGGAAAAGGTTGGGAAAAACCATCCCAAAAAATACAGAAATGAGGGAAAACCAATGAGAGAAAGAAAAAAAAAAACTCACTCAGTAAAGCTGTCCCAAGCGTGGACAGTCAAGTCTTAGCTTGACCACGCTAACTCACGAAAGCAGCGATGATACCTGTTGGTAAGTCGGGCTGGCTGGAGTGTGTGTGTATGGGTGTGTGTAAGTGTTGAGGGCTGAAACGGATGGGGGTGGCTCCTCTCTGCTGCAGCGGTAAGGGGCGACTGAGGGAGCTGGCCGGCTGGTAGCTCGTATGCCTTCCAAAAACTACATGCTCGGTAGGAGGATAAAACAACAACGCTGTTCCAATGAGCTCACTGGCTGGATGCAAGCCCCACCCCCCCCGACTTCCCGCTCACCTCCTCAAATACACCCCACCTCCACCCTGGCACCCCTCCCTACCCAACCCCCAGGTCCTCCTCCTCCTCCTCCTCTTTTCTCGTGCTCTCTTCTAGCAATGCTGTGAAAGTAGGCAGGGAAGTGCGATGTCTGAGGGAACTGAGGGAACATTCATGCTTGTTCCAGACTGGACACCCCCGCCCCACCCACCCCGCCCCCTCTCCGGCTGCCCCAATCCACCTTGGGCCTGACAAAAGGCACCTTTATTCACCCTGTGCCTGGAAACCACTGTGGGGTTTACTCAGCCTGCACTCATACACACACCCACACTTTTTTCAGTGTGTGTATATGTGTGTGCCACAGTGTGGAAAAGTTTGTCCGTGGCAAACAGTCAATGTGTATGTTCTTATGTTGGAACACACACACACGAGCACACATGCATGCACACACACGCCAAATACACACACACACACACACACACACACACACACACACACACGCGTGAATATATTAGCGTGAGTGGAAAAGTAGCTGAAAAGATGCTTGTTAGAAATAAGCTGCTGCCGCTGGATTTTCATGCTAAAAGATGTTTGTCAAACAGGCGGTTTAGGTGTGTTGCTTCAAAAATCATTAAGTGTTCCACACAAGCAGGGTACAGGGCCCGCTAACAACATGTCATGCTAGTTGTATGCTTGTGTTGTGCTGGCGCACCAGTGGGTACACTATTTGTTTCTTTTAAGATGCTTGACAACCTTTGTCAAAAATGTGGGGAAAATATGGCTTTCCTGGCTAGTTCTGACAGTACAGGTAGTGCTTTTTGACCTTTACTGGCTACACTGAGGTGAAAAGGACCAGAACTACCATTTTCCAAATTAAAGCTGGTGGACCTTCAAAGGGTTTTTTCACTCAGACATGCTGCGCCACAAAAGTGATGATTATTTCCTAAGAAGCCATAAAGTAGAGCATTATCCATCAAACTTCAACGTCACTTTTCGCAGCATTTCCCAAAAAGAAATGTGACTGTGCCCATTTAAAACAGCTCTGTCATGGAAACTCTGAAGGAGTTGGGATGGAAAGGACGGGGCCTGCTCGAGGAGCGAGAGTGGGCACATAACAGGGTTAAAGGGTGTGTATGTGTGTGTATGTGCATGTGTGTGTGTCGCTCCCATCGACAGCCAATCTATGCCCAAGCGCCCCACCCTTATGGGTTTTCTGTGACTAAAAAAGGTAAAAGGAGAATATAATGATATAAAGACATGATGACTTCATCCTGGCTCTGACCATTCAGCTCCTCAGCAGCTTCCAGACAGAGCAAGGCTGGATAAAAAGAAGAAAGAGAGACTGAGAAAACAAGAGAGGGAGAAGAAGAGAGGGAAAAGCAGCATGCTGACAGAAACGTGTGAAATAATGGCTGGGTGTTATGGATTTGGAAGGAATACGCTAGAAAGGCCTGTTTTAAGGCCAGGCACCACAGGTGAAAACGGCAATTTCAGCTGGTCGCTTTTATAAGGTTAGAACACCAATGTGGCTACAAGAGACAAACTTATTAGACCTATTTGTAAAAACTTTTCATTTACAAAACTAGAAAAACTATACAGTCACATTTCTGTTGCAAAGACATCTCGCCACTAGTTTCCCACATCTGCAGAGAGCAAATGTGTGTACACCAGGAGAGAAAGTGTCTAATGGGATTCCAGTAAACTCAAGGTCAGTGAGTTCATCAGCTAGTGAAATACTTTGGAAACATGGGAGCTCATCTGTGATTTTCACACGGATTAAACCACAGTTTATGTTTGAATAAATCTGAAAAGTATTATTTTGTTTCTTATCTCATATTAAGTGATGATCACTCGCCAAGTGATCACAGTGCATGGTGGTTAATATTTGCACCTTTCTCCTAATTCTCCTAATATTCTAAACAATATGATTGTTTGTTACAGACACAGCTGGTTTGAAGATACATTTTTATAAATTCAAAGATCCACTTATGAGTTATTGATTGCAATTCATGGTCTTGGGTTTGATAATGCCACTGTAGGATGTCGATGAGCTGCAACTAAAGATTATCAATTAATCTGCAGATTATATTCTTGATTAGCTGATTCATTGTTTGTTTTATAAAATGTCCAAAAAGGTAGAATTTTTCACCACTCACAATCTCAAAGGCACAAGGTGATGTTTCCAAATCACTTATGTACAATCAACCAAAGTGTATTTACTTACCATCGCAAAAAACAATAAAAGCAACACAACCTTAATATGCAAACGTGTAAATGAAAATGTAAATGACGATCTATCTGAATATCCATGGGAAAAGAGAGACCCAAAGAAAAGTTACTGCATAGGTGAAAGGGAGGGGTGCATGTCCGCGTCCCAAAAACAACTAAGCAGAATTGAGTACTTTTTGGCTGCTTATCACGATAATAGCAGCAGTGACACACAGCTCTTTCATGATACTTCAGCCAAAATTTAAAAAAATGTAATTCATCCTCTTTCACGGAGCCCTAACTCCATCAAATCTAAACTGATAGCAGCAGATGTAATTATAAATGTTTTTAAAAACACAAGAATAAAATTGGAAATGGGAAATGATCTGTCTTGACAGACTGCAGAGACAAAAGCAACATTGAGTAAATAACATTCATTGGACGTATCTTCATTCATAACATGTTAACAAAACATCAGTGCAGTGTGAATGACTTCTGTTCATTGTCTGTTCATGGTACAAACCACCTACAAATGTGCTTTATGGAAAAATGAGCACTGACGGCTTGTATGTAAACATAAGTAAACATGACATTCAGCCCTGTGGATGTGTGTGAGTTTTCTGTTCAGTGGTGCAAGTGATAAAACACAGGTCTGATTCAGGTTCTGCTGTTAAGGGTCCTTGTTCCAATGAGAATGGACAGAAAGTTAGAGAGGGAGGATGAAGAAGGAGGCAACTGAGGGAAGGTAAGTGAAAAGACTGATTTGAGGGCTGAGGAAGCTAAGGAGAGGTAAAAACTGAAACACAGGAAGAAGAAAGAGGCAGAACATATGTGAATTAAGCCAAGATAAAAAAGATTAAAAATATTGCAGAGTGATGCAGGAAAGGGGGAATTTTAGAGGGAAATTGAGATTGGGTTTTTTTTTGGTCAGGCAACAGAAAGATGAGGAGGTAGGAGGAAGTGTGTTGGGTGGGGCTAAAGGAAAGGATAGATGTATAGGAGAGGAGGACTGGTAGAAGTGAAAAGAAGGGGGGAGAGAAGAGGGGCGAGCCGGAAACTGCATTTAATGACTGAGGCTGCTCTCTCTGGGGTTTCTAACGAGCTGCAATTACACCCCGCCCGCACAACCCCAGGGTTGTGCACGTTACATTAAGTTCATGCAGTGTTATTGGTGCAGAGACAAAACTTTAACCTGTGTGTAGGAATGTGTGTATGTGTGCATGCAGGCCCCCGTTACAGCTCCACGGTCCATTTAAGACTGGGCCAGAAACGACTGGCTCACTGACCCTTTGTGGTTGTCATGTGCGACAGAAAAGAAATGTGGCACCTGACCTCAACATTACAGGCCTGTGAACACACACACACACACACACACACACACACACACACACACACACACACACACACACACACACACACACAATTTAACAGTAGGGACCTAAACATGCATCAGCATCCATAACCGCGCACACACTGATACAAAATCCAGCAAGGTCACAGTAAATTAAACTGGCATGTCCTGAAGTTTAATGGTATAGCAGAGAAGTTTTTGAGTCATTATTTTTTATAGTGCATCCACACACAGTGAGAGTTGGGCAGTAGAACATGTGGCTGTGTTCAAACTATGAGCTCTTATGTGCGTGTTTCCTTGTTCACACACACTGGGTCCATAAATAGTCACTGCTATCAGCAGTGTGGGCATTCCAAGACAGAGCAGTATACTATCAACATGGAGGGCAGACCTGTCTCACAGACACACACAGATACACACATAGAGTCTCTTTCTCACACACACACGCGCGCACGCACACACACGCACGCACAGATGTGGACGTGGTGTGTGTGCTGTCACCTTTGAACACCAATTAATCTTGATACTGTTTAGACAGAATTTTAGTGTGATCAATCATTTGAACATGAACAAATCTGATATCAATGGAAACTTTTGCATACAGGGTGACCTGTCCATACATCACTCTACTATCGGCCATAACCAACATGTGAAAGAAAGAAAAATATGTAATTACTTGAGTACACTTTGTATTGTATGGGACATTTTAAATCTAAAGCCAGATGGGCTTAGATGCCTTTAAGGCAGGAAAAAATATGGTTGGGTGTGATTTTACATGTTATGAGTGGCTTTTTTTCTTATGCAACAGGAGCTCTTCATGAACTTAAATTGAGGAAACTTGGCAGCTCTGGTGCAGGGTTCTTTCTTGCATTACAACTGTATTTAAAGAAAATGAAAATATCCCATTATAAAAGGCAAAAGTGGCAACAACTACACAATATCACCTAGCTTTAATCATGTCCACTGTGCACATTATCATCCTTTATTTGTTAACTTATTTATTATTTGGGGGGGGCATATTGTGCCATAACAGATAGGACATGAAGTTTTGACAGTAAAAAGAGGTTGAGAAAAAGTGGACACCATGAGTCAGACAACAATAGTAAGTTAAGCTCATGTAGTGTTATTGGGCTAAAAGTTAGCCCAATAACACTGCATGAGCTTTACTTACTATTGTTCATTATCATTATCCACCACATGATACTGAACAATGCTTTATTCACTACACTTCCAATTCCTATCAATAACTATATAAACACCATTTTCTATGATGCCTTTAATGCGTTTTATCTTTTCTCAACATCAACAAACACACAAAAACTCTGCTGAAATAAGATGGAAATCAACAGCGTTACAATATGAATTAAAAAATATCTAATCAAAGAATATGGAAACATGACATCACACAAAGCCAACAAAGCATTTGAAGGTGTAATTTGTAAAATTACACAGAATTTGGAGGTTGAGCCAAAAACTATAGGGGGCAGGATAACAGCTAAATGCTGCTCACTATACTCTCTGTCTGTAGCGACTAGCTGCTGTTAGCAAGTAGCTCAGTTAGCCGTGTAGCTAAGTGGCCTTATGAGCACCCAGTGAACATGGCCGGACAAGAGACTGGGACCGAGCACAGCTTCTGAGAGCAACAGATGTCAAGTTGAAGACAGGGGATACAGTACAGAGGTGATTTACAGCGACTCCAGTCATACTATGACTCTGGGGAAGACACGGCAGGAGAAGTATGAAGTGTCAGAAGAGAGAGAAAGTCAGGCAGCAGTGGGCAAAAACAGCGCGTAGAGCCAGAATATTTTCACCTCTTACTCTGTGTATTGAGGATTTATTTTGCCCAAACCAGAGGTGATTGTGTAAAAACAAACCAAGACTGTCACAGTAGATGACTTTTATTTTGTTTATGCCGACTTCAAATTAAGTGTGTTTTACGATGAGTTAACAAGGCTGGTAAGCTTGACCAAGCTTGGTAAAATAGAGAAGCTTAAACAGAGATGGTGCACAGTTATTTGTTCTGTTTAGTGAGGAAAATGGGTGTAATAACATCTTCTTTCTTAACTTGTTTTCTGTTAATGAGTTTACTTATTAGAATAAATAAATTGCACATCCCTCAGCTGAAACTACAGCTCTGTCGGACTATGTTCTTGCAGTATAAAGTGTATTATGAGACAAGACAGTCCTGAACTAGTAAGCTATCACGCAAACCTCAGTAACATCATAGATATCTTTAACACTACGTCAACACTGTAGTTCCTTCACATTTTAGTGATGTTAATTATTTTTCAATGTTTTAAGCTAAAATTCTGGCCATGTCTTACATATTGCCCATTTAATACTAGTTTTGGTGCTTTCAGTACTTTCTCTGGGGACATTTCATGTGGTACTGAGGTTTGATCCTCAGAACTAGAAGAGAAGAACTTATACATACATATTTCTTTCGCTGAAGCCTTTATATTCATGTGATCTGAGTTTTATGAGGAGACCTGAGCTGTACTTTCCCTGCTAAAGGGCAGCATTAACAGAAGGCTATTTCAGCTACAGTAATAACAGTGGTGTTACAATCAATAAAGTAAACAGTGTAATACTAATACCAGGGTCCAAATGATCAGCTGCCAAGAGCTACTGTAAATGTCAGTGGACGATAAATCAGTAAAAGTTAGCGGCTACACCACCTGCTCACATTTTGTGTTTAACTTTTCACCAAGGTGTTCTGTATCTCTGCAGCTTAACTGCACAGATGTTTTAGGAGGGTTTATGTTCAAAGTTCAATTGCTCTGACTTCAACAGCATGTGACTGTATGAACAGACAAACAAATGTTAGTTTTGAAAACTGGTTGATTTGAGTTGTAAACACTTTCAAACCTTTTTTTTTTAAATTCAACATAGAGCACAACAGCCACAGGCAGACACAGATACTGTTTAATGATGGGAACTAGAGTGTAAAATGAGGAATAATTGGGTGTGAATTGTCAATCTGTGGGAAAACAAGTAAAGGGGGGAGAAGACTGATGGTGTGTGGATAAAAGGACATACAAAGTGGCTGAAAACAGGTTATTTCAAAGGTAAAAAAAAAACATATGCACACATGAAAACACACACAGAAATGCACAAAGACAAACGGTATGGTAGACTGAGACACATGCGCACACACACATTTCATCAAATTTGAAACACTAGCACAGAAACAAGCACACACAGAGTGCAGGGTGGGGTGATTTTATAGAAGTCTATAAGAGTTTTAAGGCTGGTTTTAATAACGGTCCATTGAGAAAGCTCTGTTGTTTTAGTCCCATAAGTCTTTACTGTCTGGCTGCAGTCTGACCTTGGCTGCTTCACTGAGAGGACGACTGTCAGAGACATGGACAAACCTCGACTGACTCCACTGGAAAAATACTATAAACAAGTTTCAAATAACATCTCTAATACCCTCTATAGAAGTCGATATCCTCTGACTGTTAGCAGACAAGTTACCTACACTGTGATGCGTACAGCGCCGATCTGACTCAAAACATCTATTGAGCGCGTTCCGTTTCCAATGGGGTATTTGTGGTGATGACATGAAATCTAAACAAAGATCCATTATGTGACAGTTTTATGAGAAGTATTTCACTGCATTTCCAATTAAATTGAGCTGAAGTAGAGAAACTCCTACAAACTTCCAATTTCAATCAAATTCAAAGGCAGAACAGTTGATACTGTCTTTGATACTGGCAACTTGCACCCATCCTGTTGGTTTCCAGTGGGAAAGAAAATACTTCAAAAACACTAAATACAACAGCCAGCAACCCTGAGTGCAAGTGAAAGTATTTACATTATTTGACTGACAGGTGAAAGCGTAAAGCACAGCACAGCACAGTACAGCACAGCAAGGACAGCACAGCAAGGACACAAAGATGAAAAATGGCTCTAATATTACCACCTTCAGCCAGAATTGTGCAAACGAAAGGCTACTGGAGACATCAGCTAACACACATTATCTCAATTTAAGTCTGATGCGACTTGCATCAGTCAGTTAGAGTCAAGGTTATCTATAAGGCTGCACTACACAACACATGATATATTAACAACTCATCAAATCAAAATGTGAAATGTGACATAGTAATGAAGCCACAGAGAGTAATTTCCATAGTGCTATGGATGGTTATGGGATCTTTCAGCTCATTTTTTTTTTCCAAGTATATCTGTTGGCCTTTATATGGCTTTATTGTAAGTACAGTTGAAAAGATGACAGGAGACAGGATGAGAGAGTGGGGGAGTGATAGGCAGCAAAGGGTCCAATGCTGGGACTCGAACCTGGGACTGCTCCTCAGCTCATTGTTTTGGTTGTGGTTTTTACACCCTGAAACTTGTTTTGGTTCAGTCATACCTCTCTCATCAAAACAGCAGTAATGCTAAACATTGCCAGTCCAGTACCAAAGGAGAGAGAGAGGGAGCTTCTTGCAACTAAGTCACCAGATACTTTTCTCAGGAGTTGGTCATGAGGTTAAGAAAAAAACAAAGGTTATTGCAGCTTTCAAGAGACCATGAGTAGAAAATCTGAAAATGTCTGTCTTTTGGCCAGTGTTGGGCATGTTACTTTTAAAAAGAAATGAGTTATAGGTACTAGTTACTTCTTCCAAAAAGTAATTGAGTTAGTTACGGAATTACTCCACTATAAAAGTAACTAGTTACCAGGAAAAGTAACTATTGCGTTACTTTTAATTATTCCCCCTTTTGAGCTCGGCGTTCATTATAGCGTACTCGGCATCTATGTATTTAGAAAATGTCTTTCTGCATGGCGGACTGGCACCTGCTCTCCCTGGTATTTCGCTGGAGTGCTCTGAAGGAGTCTGAGTCAGCTGTTGATAGCGGGAGCATGTTCTCGACAACATACCCGTCTATCATTGAATTCAGCTCAGTCAGCTCAGCAAGTTTTTGTGAGGCTGGAGACGAAAAATCCAGCTTTAGCTGCTTGGACGGCTCTGTGTCCTTTGTTAGCAGAGCTCATGTTAGCCACACCTGGCCTGCTATCATCATCAACAGTCAACAACGGTGTTTTGGCCACTAATGTTGTAGAAGCGTGTGCCGCTGAGAGATGCTTCATTAGATTAGAGTTGCTTACAACGGACGTGGAGATTAAAGTGGTGTCTGTACTTCCACTTTGAAAACGTTAACTTTCCCTCCGGACTTGCCTTGCTGCAGCTCACCCCTGCTAATTTGTGTGCGACAGGCTGCTGTGTGCGTGTGTTGTTTGTGTGTAAACTGAACACTGCCTCTGATTGGCTTACGAACTCTCACTCTATCTTAGAGAGCCAATCACCATCACTTATGCGGTTGTCCCGCCCCTCCCTGCTCCCTCACCGGAGAAAAATAAAACAGCTCTGCTGTTCCAGTGACTGAGAGCCAAGTTGGATGACAAAAGCCTCAATGAGCAGCTTCAATTTGTAATGCGCCACATTTTATAGTCAGTAACGGCGTTGTAACGATGGAAATAGTAATTAGTTAGATTACCCTTTACTGAAAAAATAACGCCGTTATATTCTAACGCCGTTATTCTCATCACTGCTTTTGGCAATCCAGGAGTAGGATTGAAAAAGACCCAGGAGCAATGGTTAACTGAAGAACTACAACAATTTGATGTAGGCATTGGGGTTTTGTTGATTATCATTCACTGAAATACATTTCTTCCCTTCCTGTAATACATCACAGGCTGTTCGGGTATTAAATAACTAATCTCGTTTTACTGTTGCCTAAGCCAGGTGTCATTAACTCTAGTTTGCTAGCATACTGTGCTTGCATGTTAACTGGGCCACTGAAAGCCTGGAGTACCTGGTAGAGGAAGCGCTGACTGAACTGGTGCATGGCACCCTGCAGCTGGCTGCGCTGGCTCTGCCACTGCTGGTAGTTGCGCACAGATTCAGCTGTGGGCCTCTGCCATGTGGTGGTTCTGGTGTTGTGGTCCACGTAGTAGTACCTGCCCCGCTGGTCCACTCGCTTCTCCCAGCTGTAGGGGAAGACAGAGAAGAGGAGGGGGGGTTGAGAGGGAGCTATAGCTTTCAATAACATCTTTATTAAGCAAGTCAAGAGAGAGTCTGATAGCAACAGCACTGATTTATTGGGATATGGAAAAAGAAACAAAG